>VOPJ01003320.1:0-24719 GCA_014673585.1 Semibalanus balanoides
ACAGAGGTGATGGGAGGTACGACAGAGGTGATGGGAGGTACGACAGAGTGACGGATGGGAGGTACGACAGACCTCCCCTTCTTTGCCGATATCGCATAACAGGCATCAGGTAGAAGTACTCCAACCACTCTCAGTTGCTCATCGTATCTTAGGCCAATATTTTGTATAGATAAGGTTGCGGAATGAGACACGTGACCACAATGAGCGCAAAAAGTAGGGGATTCAAGTGGGGATTCAAGATCCAAAGAAGAACATTCAAGTGAAGTAGCACACCTTTTGCACTCTACATGTCAGTCACTGAAATTAAATACATTATGTGATAAATTCATCGTTTTAGTCGATGAAAATCAGTTGAAAAAATGAAAATGTATTGTATTTAGATACATATTATGAATAGAAAAATGATCGTAGCCATGTCAAATATTTATATTTTAATACAAAAGTCCAGAAATATAAGCAAACAAGCTTTCGGCATTACGAGGCCGTACCCACTTTTACGTGTTTGGGTCCGGGGTAAGACCGTAGCCACTAGAGGCCGTACCCACGCTTACGTGTGTAAGTCCGGGGCAAAACCGTAGGCCATCTATTTTATATAGCTATTACATTACTTCTATATAGCTATTACATCTATATAGCTATATTTAACGAATTTCTTCAGAACGGAGATTCCCTACAGCACGCGCACCCTGCACCCCATCACCCCAATTCACGCGGCACCGAAATGCGCTCTCCGTGCTCTGTCGGTGCACTAAATTTGGCGTCTCTAGCGAAAATTTTCCAAAAATCAGAGGACCCCACATGCAAAAAAAGTTTTACTCCCCTGACGGGTGCAGTTGTCCCCCCTCGGGGTCGAACTCTAAAATTGGATGATGAAGCATGGTACTGCGCACGTCACCTGCGTGTGTCAAGTGTGTGTCTGTGTCGCCAACCTTGTGACCTGTGGATGCGCGCACGATATTTGTGTAGAGGCCCACGGGGCGGCACGTGGCACGTGCCACGTGGCGCCGATCGGCCGGCGACCGGCGCCATCGTCTTTCCCTTGCTTCGCCACATGATCACCCATACCATCACCATCACCCACACCATCATCCCACATGATCACCCATACCATCACCATCAACCACACCATCATCCCACATGATCACCTATACCATCACCATCAACCACACCATCATCCCACATGATCACCCATACCATCACCCACACCATCAACATACCCAGACCCAGAATAACGTACATTAAGCTGCGCATTGTGTGATCGTTCACTAAAAACGATTAAGCTGAAATTCGGTGTGTGGTTTCAGATTACATCATTGGCAATGTCACGCGAGTCAAACTTTGGGTCACACTGCACGTGCGCAGGTGCACACCCCTATTCCGTACCGTAACTTGGGTTCTTATTATCGGGTTGATTCGGGATCACTCGTCCTTCGCCGTTTAACCCGCGCCCCGCTGGGGGGGGGGCGTAATCTGCCCCTCCCGGATTTTCTCAATAACTCAAAAACCATGGCAGGTGCCGACGTAAAACTTTTAGTACCTTATCGGACATCAATTTGACGTCTTCTCCATTTTTTTTAATAAAATTGATAAATAATTTTGGAAGAAAATGACCTTTTGATGACGTCATGTCATGCCATTTTTGGTGGAATAACGATGAGTGTTTGACAAATCGTAGAAAATGGAGGTGTGAAGCAAACAAAAAAGGCATCTATTGGTGGGAATTTGATTTTTTTTGCAAAATGGCAATCTCGGATTATCAAAATTTTGAGTTTTTGACCCCAAAAGTCCAAAAAGTGATTTATTTTATTTTAAGAAAAATTATCACAAAACCACATTTAAAAAAAAATATTTCAAAAAACGTAATTATGTAAGAGAACTAAGTATCAACAAAACCCAAACCAAATTTAAATGCAATATCTTAAATTTTGACTGACTTATGACTCCCCAAGTGTAAGTAAATCATTACGTCATTTTTTAAAAACAACTTTTTTTACCTTTGTTGACCAGATAGAGACAAATAAACTTCACAGCAGTTTTTATGAGACAAAACTGGACTATTACAATGTATTTTTGGTTAAAAATTTCAATTTCACAATTTGACCTCATATGACCTGACTTCGACCATTTATGTTGTAAGATTGTCAAAATGGCTTCTACTATCGAATTAAACGTGTAAAACGACCCATAAAACATATGTCGCATGACTTTCGTAGACCTCATGCCATCAGTGACCTTTTGTGACCCGATATTTGCCCTTGACCTTTGCTTAGTATTTCACTTTTGCTTAATTCAGGAGTTTCATTATACCTTTAAGAGCACTTTGTGCTCAATTAGTTACAATCTAAGGCTTTGGCTAGAAAATATGTCCCAAAAACTAAAATATCTCCATTTTGACCTTTTATCTGACCTTGACCTAACATTTGACCTTATTTCGAAAATTTAACGTATTTTTTGGGTGTGTATCAATGAGACCTTTCTATCGCCGTATTGCGCGTCTCGCTACGGTTATTGGTTCAGAAGATAACGAGGGGGGCAGAATCTGCCCCCCCCCCAGCGGGGCGCGTTCGGCAGGAGGATACCCCAGCGGGGCGCGGGTTAAGGCTTCTTACTGGTTATTTGATCTTTGTTATGATTTCAGGTGGGACTATTGGTTAATGGGTTGTTTTGATTTGCCCTTATGATGTTGCCAGGATGCTGTGTATCGATTGATTAGGTATAGGTGCAGAGTATAATGCTAATTGGCCAGCGTGACCTACATTCATATTCCATAGTCCCAACACAATGCAATGCACCTCTAGCGTAACTAATAACTTTCCTGACCTGATAGGATGCGTGGGGTAGGGGGGGGGGGCTAACTTCCAGCAATAAGATATACCCGCCTCTCTGATAGGGTATCCGCTCTCCTGGCTGATTGCCAATCGTCTCGAGCTGCTAACCAAGTACAGGTCGCAGTAGATCCCTCCCCTGGGCCCAATCTTACCCAGTGCCACGTGATGCGCACACCGAAGAATCTTATTACGGCGCCGTCGTACGGGATACTGGTAGCAGGCATGCAAATGCTGAGAGGGATTCGAACGGGGCCATCCCACTTGTCAGTCAAGGTTCTTTCGACTGGGAAATATTTCAAAAATGTGTTTAATCCGCGCACACTGGGCCTCGATTTCTTCCGCACCCTACTTGGGAGAGTGGGGGGGGGGGTGGGGAAATCACCCTTCTAATGGCTCCTGTGGAACGTAGACAAAAGCCAAAATCACTATTCGAAACGTCATCGAAAATCATTTGGAAACTATTTAGATTTTGTTTCGTTCAGGTCAAAATTCAGGTCACCAGAGATCATCGAAGGTCACATTTTCCAGTTTTAGGACATAGCTCCAGAAAACTCCATATGTCTCTGGAACTATGCTAGATAGAAACAAACGAGAAAAAAATCGACGGCCATGGGAATTTTCAATCCACTTCGTCATCTTCAAATGTGACACCAGGTCAAAAGTTTAGGCTCTAAAGGTCTTACAATGCATTTTTTTACAAAAAATGATTAGCGCTAATCACTTCTTACCTAAAAAAGACAACGCAAAACTGTTAACGCCATTTGTTTGTCTCGTCTAATACGCTTTGAACTTTTATATTTTTACCATGACAAATTTAAAAAAATAACTTACGGCACGGCATTTAACGGCACTACGTTTTGTCAACTTAAAAAAATGACGTCAGGTCAAGGTCAAGCGGTGACCCAAGTAGGTTATGTTGCATATTAGAAGACGTGTCTCGTCGGGATTCACACATCGGTGAAAGTTTCGCTTCTCTATCTTTATTCTGTCGCCAGATATTGACGAAAAAGTGGTGGTGACCTCCGATGGCCTCAGATGACCAAATGGGTCACTGTTAACAAACCTGCATTGGATCATACTAATATCCCATGATAACGCTATCCAGAAGGAATTGGATTGATATCCACGAAAACGGAAGCATTTAAATATTTATCCGTTGACTTATTACGGGTAGGCCACTTAATTGAACCCGACTCAGGTCATGGAAATATAACAAATCCGAGATGAACATTTTAATCAGAATATGAATGGCCTCTTGCAATGCTGAAAGTAAATGATATCGATGCCTTTATCCTTTAGTAAAACTGTTGTCAATGGCATAACCTTCAAACATTTGGGGGTGGTGGGGTCACTTGACTGATATGTTGACCTGTAAATCCAACACGAAATTTCAATTTTGATAAAATGTGTGGAAAGGATCAATAATAAGTGATACCGAATATGGCGGCGCTACGCGCCGCCGTTTTTTTCGTGATCTTGATCAAACCGCAGTTGTGTGTGTGTGTGTGTGTGTGTGTGTGTGTGTGTGTGTGTGTGTGTGTGTGTGTGCGCGTGTGTGTATGTGTGTGTGTGTGTGTGTGTGTATGTTCAAACACTCCCCCCTCAGTGGTGCGCGGGTTAAACAAACCAAACGCCGTGGTTTCCGAAGTGCGGCATTCTGAACACTCTTTTAACAGCATGCCGTACACAGCATTCACGATATTTGATAAGATTGGGCTAAGGGATCTAACCTGACCCATTAACCCTATTAGTGATCAGCTGAAGTTTGTTTATTATTGACTCACATGCTTTTGTGAAAATGATTAACCCGCGCCCCACTGGGGAGTGTTTGAACACCCCCCGTCCCCCTCCTGTTTTTTCAAGACAACGAAAAAACGGCTGCGCGTAGCGCCACCAAATTTGGCATAACTAATCGTTGATCCTTTCCGCACATTTTGCGAAAATTCGAGTTTTGTATCGGGTTAGGTCAGGTCACCAGGTCAGGTCAAGTGACCCCATCTAAAAAACAGTTTGCGGTCGTGCCATGGACAACTTGGTGAGCTCGCTTTGTGCCCGTGGCCAACAAACAGGGGTGGAGAGTTTTTAGGAATTGCTAAAATGCCAAGGCGGTGACTTTCCACCGGTGGCTAGCTCTTCCAGGCACGTAGCTTAGGATTTTGCTCAGGAGGGGGCCACGTCGCGAAAAAAATCACATTTTGCTCCTTCAGCCATATGCTGACTGACCGTCGGGGGGGGGGTGAGGGCGGGTTTTTCGGAGAAATCTCATCTATCTAGTGTGAATTTTATCTCGGCTCAGGGCCACGGGAGGCCATGCCCCGTGCCCCTTGGCCTACGTTCCCTGTAGCTCTCACAGCTGGAAAAGGAGAGCCAAAAATGTAAATGTCTTGGTTGAAAATATGCTTTCTTTGCGGCCTATGCAATTGGCCATGTGTTACTTACCCGTGGCTGGATAGAGAAGTCTGTGCTTGCTTCCAAGTGCATTTGAACTGTCATGAAAAAATGCTCCTCCGCAATTATTCGTCCGCAATCTCGTCTGCAACCTTCTGGATGGACCAATCGACTTACCTATCCTTTCTAACAATTTATTCACTGCTGATGGCAGATTCTAACCTTAACCCTTGAGCATGGATGGATTTTTTTTTTAAAGTAAATTATTCCGAATTGTTTCGTATGGATGGCTTTTCTGAGGTCAGGACCCGCGCCTAAGCAGAGTTTGTTGCGCTGTCCTGACCTCACCAACCCGATCGCGCAATTTCCTGTTGGCCTGCAGAATTTAGAGACGAAAAGTTTAAGCTGCCCGACAATCTCACGACCTGGTACGGTCCGCCCCGTCACTGACTCACCTATCTTGCCCTTGAGCTGCGGACCGCTGCCAAACCGGCCGCAGCCATCCCAGTCAGGAGCAAAATGGCGAGCGCCGAAGCGACTCGAACCCGCGGCTCCACTACCGGATAGCGTCAGGAAAGCCAGCACTCTTTCCCAAATGAGCTACAGGCGGACCAAAATATCCAACCTTTTCTACAGGGCGGACAAGGTTCAAACTAAACTTTTGCCACGAGACACCAGCGGCGCTCACCACATGCTCTTGATGTTGTTAACAACTTACACCAAGAAACAACTACAAAAAGTGATATGAGGATAAAAAAGTTGGAGTCCAGGTGAAAAGGCTGTTTTTTGTATTCAATTGTTTTTAGTGTGGGAATTTCAGTTGTACAATGAGCGCCTTAAAGCGTTGCAAAAGATTATTTCCCATTGTGTTGATAGGAATAATACTTTGGCCACCTTTATATCACTCACTTAAACAACTTAAATTCCTCAATAACAACTTAATACAAAGAGCAGCCATTCAGAGTATAATATATTCAGCCTATTCACCTCGGCTCATTCTAACTTTGTAGTTGAGGTGTTTAGCGTTACGAGCATCGAGCATTGAATGACGTCAAACTGGTACCTCATGGCAAAGTTTAGTTTAACATCTCCACCAGGTTAGTTTTTAATCTTCATCAGCAGTGATATATTAGAAAGGTTAGGTAAGGTTCGATTAAGATCCATCCAAAGGGTTCCAGACGATATCTGGGACGAAGAATTATGGAAGAATATTTTGTTCAGTGCACCAAGTGAGTCATCAAACCAGTCTGCACCGCCGGCCCTTACATTGCCTATACACGGTGAAAGGTGTGAAATGAAGATTTTTCAAGTAGAAATTGCGGACTTTTAAGTGAGAAATGAGGTATTTTGAGATGAAATATACAAGAATTGGGAGTGAGGCTGCTTTTGCTCGAGAAAGGGTAAAAAGATTATTTGAGGGAAAAAAAGTTGAAGTAAGATTTTAAGCGGCTGATTAAGTTCCCATTGATTTGAATGAAGCCCCTGAGCCTCATTGGTTCTGCGCGCACTTCTCATGGTTCTGGCCGCACTTGTAAAAGGTGATGAAATGGGATCTGAGACCCATGCTGCGCATTGAGGATTTAAGACAGGTTTGATGTAAATACGTTTATAAAACCAAAACGTGAAGATTATTATGCTCTATGAAATATTAAGAATAATAGTTGTTATTTTAACAACTCACAAAAGATGTTAATGTACAGGATGCTACGCATTAAAGTTTGATGTAATCTGATAAATATTTACATATGACGTCATTAAAAATTACTTTTGTTACACTTCACGCATTCGCTTACATTAATCGTTAGTTCAATATTTGTTAACTCCGATTGCGGACTCATGTTCTTAGACTCCTTATTATTTAAAATGCGTTTTAAGGTTACGTTATTATGCTGCTTTTTCAATCTATGTTTTTTATAATCGAGACTATTAGTGTTCTTTAAGTGCAGTTTTTACAGGTTGGTTATTAGTATTTATCAGGATTCAACTAGGGGAAATAGGGATAGGTAATCTGGTGTATCCATAGTTCTATTGTTATTATTCTTGTGAGGGAGAGATAAGAAAGCGTACCTTTCCTAAAAATGACCAAACTACTAATATTTGAAGTAGACGGGTTTCGCGTGATAGTTAACTTGACAGTTAAAAACAGTTTTTATATGTAGAAGCGTCCTTGAATTATTTGTTATTGTAGTAAATGCCGAATGTGTCAATTTGAGTCTATTTGTGAATGAACTTCAGGACTTGATCATGCTCATCTTTGCTGTTCTTAGATCTGCTAGGGAAATATGCACCCTCATTTTGTACAAAACCCTCCTTACATATTGATATATAACTGTCGTAAATTGATGTTTCAACCCCATTCTACGCCACTCTCTTGGATTTGACCCACTTTTGACTTTCTTTGCAAAAACTGGGAGCCGGGTTGTTCTTCTCAGTAGAACATGATCAATTTACCATTGCTCTTTGTATGCCTGACCACCTCCTTTTATTAAAATATGTGTGTCTTAAACAGTACATATAGCTGACAGACATGAGGCTACCGCAGAATAAAAAAAAATGTTTACAGTTTTGCCCAATTTGTTCTATTCCAGTTTAGACTTTGTTGTGTTTGTTAGTTGCACAGACCTGTTTTTATCTGAGGGGGTGCTTTTGACAGTGAGGGGTGCACTTCTGAGCTCAGGGGGGCTTGAGCACCCCAAAACCCCTAATTCTCCGCCCCTGGGCCACAACAGGAAACAGGAAAACTACACCCCAGCATTAATGTCCCCGCTAGGCTCTATCGCTTGGTGCTGTCTGGCATGGGACGACTCGTTGGTGCTGGTGCTAAAAAGCCCTGATGGCCCACCGGAGCTGGTGTTGCTGCCGGTCGCCTGGGTGGCGGTGGTGCAGCCCTCGGTCGCTGGTGCTCAGTCTGGATGCTGGTGCCTGACCTAGGCCCCGGTACTGAAGACGAAGCCTCCATCGCATGTGCTTCTCGCTCCGCACACTCGACGCCATATTCTCTACCTTCTCTACCGTACCGGAAGTCAAGTCGAGCGAATGTAAACAACACAAAATTCGGCGCGGTAAGCGCCCGTAATCACCGCACGGCAGGGAAACTAAAGGCCCCAAAATAGCAGAACACAACATTAACCTTACCTCAGGTTGTGACCGTGACCTTGCCTCAGTTTACGACCTGACCTTGCCTCAGGTTGTGACCGTGGCCTTGCCTCAGTTTGCGACCTGACCTTGCCTCAGGTTGTGACCTGACCTTGCCTCAGGTTTTGACCTGACCTTGCCTCAGATTGTGACCTGACCTTGCCTCAGGTTGTGACCTGACCTTGCCTCAGATTGTGACCTGACCTTGCCTCAGGTTGTGACCTGACCTTGCCTCAGGTTGTGATCTGACCTTGCCTCAGGTTTTGACCTGACCTTGCCTCAGATTGTGACCTGACCTTGTCTCAGGTTTTGACCTGACCTTGCCTTAGGTTGTGACCTGACCTTGCCTCAGATTGTGACCTGACCTTGTCTCAGGTTTTGACCGTGACCTTGCCTCAGTTTGCGACCTGACCTTGCCTCAGGTTGTGACCGTGACCTTGCCTTAGGTTGTGACCTGACCTTGCCTCAGATTGTGACCTGACTGCCTTTCAGGTTTTGACCTGACCTTGGCCTCAGATTTGTGACCTGGACCTTGCCTCAGGTCTGTGACCGTGACCTTGCCTCAGGTCTTTGACCTGACCTTGCCTCAGGTTTTGACCTTCGACCTGTGCCCTCCAGTTTGCGACTCTGACCTTGCCTCAGGGGGTGCTTTGTGACCTGACCTGGCCTCAGGTTTTTGAACCTGACCTTGCCTCAGATCTGGCCTGACCTTGCCTCAGGTGTTAAACCTGACCTTGCCTCAGATTGTGACCTGACCTTGCCTCAGGTTGTGACCTGACCTTGCCTCAGGTTGTGACCGTGACCTTGCCTCAGATTGTGACCGTGACCTTGCCTCAGGTTGTGACCTGTACGCGGCCGGGGTCGGCCTGTGTGGTCTGGTCTCTATCCTGACGCTGGCCTGCATCTCGCTGGAGAGGTGCCTGGTGATTCGCCGTGGTCGGGACCGGCTCTGCCTCTCAGGACCACTAGGCCGCCGGAAATCACGACGGGTCAGTGACAGAGGCGTGTTCAGGAAGGAAGGCACGGGAGGGTTGAGGTCAATGACAGAGGCGTGTTCAGGAAGGCACGGGGAGGGGTGAGGTCAGTGACAGAGGCGTGTTCAGGAAGGCACAGGGAGGGGTGAGGTCAGTGACAGAGGCGTGTTCAGGAAGGCACGGGGAGGGTGAGGCCAATGGCAGAGGCGTGTTCAGGAAGTCACGGGAGGGGTGAGGTCAGTGACAGAGGCGTGTTCAGGAAGGCACGGGGAGGGGTGAGGCCAGTGGCAGAGGCGTGTTCAGGAAGGCATGGGGAGGAGTTAGGCACGCCTAAAAATATAGGTAATGAAGGAAAGTTAATCAAATGACATTTTTGACACAGGGCTTAACGAATTGTTACATGATGAACATGGTGGTGGTGGTGGAAGTAGTTGTGGTAATGATGTACTACATGGTGTAATCGCGATCTCATATTAACGGTGCAAGTGTTGCAAACTTATTTCGCATTATTAGTATTTGTATTACAAGGTAAATATGTTTCCCTGATTTTCTCCCACAAAAGAAACATATTTACAGTATTACTGCAACTAGTCTACATGTAGCGTTCTACTGAAATTGATAGCAAATTCACATAAATAATGCACAAAATTTATCCATTCAGTGTAAGACAATAGAACAAAGCCTGTTTTCTCAGTTGACACTTCATTGTTATGCAGCCTTGTCGTCGTGTGTTGTTGAGCCTGTCAGTTCAGTTCAGTTCAGTTTATTTTGGTAACAAAAGAACATCAGATCAAACAAAACATTAACGGATTGGCGCAAAAGCAAAAGCTTAAATTATAGCGCCTCTCCAGAGGAAACAAATAAAACAAGAAATTAACCAAGACTAAGGAACAGATCACGTAGGCCCCACTACCAGCCCACCGAGCGGCTATTCAAAAATCGGATGGCCAGGCACAGGCGGNAGTGTTCACTGTTCACTGATAACACCAGACACACTGCAGTGGCAGGGAGTGTTCACTGTTCACTGATAGAACCGAAAACACTGCAGTGTCAGAGAGTGTTCACTGTTCACTTATAACACCAGACACACTGCAGTGTCAGGGAGTGTTCACTGTTCACTAATAACACCCAGACACTGCAGTGTCCAGGGAGTTTGTTTTTCACTGTTCACTGATTAAACACGCGGAACACACTGCAGTGTCAGGGAGTGTTCACTGTTCACTTATAACACCAGACACACTGCAGTGTCAGGGAGTGTTTCCAACTGTTTCACTGATAAGCACCAGACACACTGCAGTGTCAGGGAGTGTTCACTGTTCACTGATAGAACCGAAAACACTGGCAGTGTCAGAGAGTGTTCACTGTTCACTGATAACACCGGGCACACTGCAGTGTCAGGGAGTGTTCACTGTTATACAAACACACACACACACATATATATATATATATATATATATATATATATATATATATATATATATAGCACAAAAAGTAACACTGAATCCCGACACTCACCTGGGCTCATGAGCACACGCCGGCCAGTGACGTCATCGGTGACATCATAGTCCAGTCAGGCACCGGCGTGTGAGGTGCTCCTCAGACGACCCCTTTAGTGGTGTCGGCGGTGACTTCGTCCGCTCGAGGCACGAGCGCCGTGTTGTCTGCCAAATGAAACAGTCGCTGTCATTATGTTGGTATTAGGAGCGACACAGATAGTTGGAAGACGACATGTCAGTTTTTGACAACATGTAATACAAATTAAATTGTACAGCAAAATATACAAGTTAGAGATGCAAATTTTAAGACCACGGAGCCGGCGCCAGGCCCAAGTTCAGCGCCGACGGGCCTGAAGTTGTGTCTGAACTCAAGCTGGCCGGTCTCGATCCGGGCTCAGCACAAGCTCGTGGGTTAAAATATTGTTAAATGTATAATGAAGTACAAATGCCGATTTCTGGCAGGTGCTGCCACATGGGGCCGACTTGATGCTGGTGCCAACTCATTAATGAGCGGTGACGGTGGCAGTGCCTGTTCCTGCTTATGGCAAAATTTTGCATCTCTTATAAGTGAGGATGCCATTGGAAGGAATAAACAAAGCCCATGAATGTCTGGCAAAAAGGCAAATCACAAGATAAGAATAATGAAGGCAAACGAAACCAGGAAACGAAACTGGGAAACGGGACCTGAAAACACGAGACTACGATTGTAGTTGGTGGTATCAGGCACGAACGATCTGCAGCAGCTTGTGATAAGACATGATTCTTGCTGCGTTTTCCAATACAACTTTTAGAAGAAAGAGTTGTTGCACTGTATAAGGCAGGGGCGGTGCAACGGATTTTTTGCCAGGGGTGGCAAACTTGACTGATTGGGTACGCATGTATCTTTTACCGGCAAAAGGTGTCACGGAAATATGTAACGCTTATAAACCTCGCGCCAAACGAACATAAATCCAGCACATTTCATTATTTCAATTTTATTGATAGGTATCTTTTATATAGTTCTTCATATGTTTAGCACATTATATTTCGATACAGCCTGGGTTCGAGTCGCTTCGGCGCTCGCTAATTGCTCCTGACTGGGATAGCCTGCGGCCGGTGGCAGCGGTCGCACTTAAGGCCAGATGACGTCAGCGAGCGGGACGGACCGTGTCCAGGTATGTCGGGCACGTACAACTTTCGTCTCTAAATTTCCTGCGCGGCCATAACAACAAAGGATTGCGCGATCGGGTGGTGCAGGTCAGGCCGCGCAAGCTCTGCTTGCGGGGTTGACTCAGAAAAGCCATCCATAACAAAACATTCGGACTAAAATTTAATTTAAAAAAAAGCACCCATTTGATAGGTATCTTTTTAAGAAAGTTTTTCAAATATTTGAGCAGCATTTTATTTTGAATTACGCTGAACTCCAATCAAAATATAGTTATATAGTCTGTTCTACGAAGTTCTTCTACCTAACTAAATGATATCAAGAGTTATTAAAGGGAACACTGCCACCTTAAATTAGATTTGAGTTAACCCGCGCCGCGACCTGGGCCTCTGCAATTTCCTTCGCCCGACTGGGGGGGGGGGGTTGAACCCCCCCTCTAACTGCGGCTGCCCATGGCACGTAGACCAAAACAAAGGCACTTGCGAAGCGTTATCAAAATCAATTTCGAAACTATTCAGAATTTTTTTCGCTCACGTCCAAAACTCAGGTCACCAGAGGTCATCGAAGGTCGAATTTTTGAAGTTTTTGGAAACATCGCTCAGAACCCCCAAATATCTCGGAAAACTAATGCCTATCTAGAAAACAACGTTCAAAAAGACAATCGCTAGCCATGAAATTTGCAATCGTATTCAGGCCTTCAAAAATTGACCTCAGTCAATAGTTTAAGGCTCTAGAGGTCATTAAAGTAAAAAAAAAACTGATTTTTTGGCAAAAAAATATTTTCGTAAATATCTTCTTATCTAAACAAAGATAACGCCATACTGTTTACGCCATCGTGTTTATCTCGTCAAGACCAACTTTGAAATATTCAAATTTGATCATGTTGGTCAACTTAAAAACATGACCTCAGGTCAAGGTCCAAGTGGTGACTAAAGTAGGTCATGTGCATATCAGTAGATGTGTCTTGTACGAGACAAACACACTGGTGAAAGTTTGCAGTTCTCTATTTTCATTATGGCCAGAGTTTATTGATGAAAAGGTGTGGTGACATCGGATAACTCAGACGACCCGTTATGTTTACCTGAACAAAACCTGCACTTGGATCATGCATAAGTATCATATGAATAACATAACTCCAGAAGGAAACAGACTGTATATCGTCGTAACAAATGAAAGCAATTTGATTTATTTTCTCCATTGACTTATAATGGGGAGATCGCAAAATTGACCCGACCTAAGGTCACCGATACAAAAATCCTAAATATACATTTTGTAGACCTATATCTATATATACTATATATATACTAATCTATATATACTAATGACTTAATGTAATCCTGAAAGTTTGATATCGATCCCTTAAAAACTGTAGTCATGGCACGACTGAAACGTTTTGTAACTGGTAGGGTCAGCTTGACCTGACCTGGTGATCTGACCTGACCTGACACAAAACTTGAATTTTTCGCAATGTCCGGAAAGAATCAGTGAATAGTTATGCCAAATTTGGCGGCGCTACGCGCCGCCGTTTTTCGTTATCTTCATAAAACATGAGGGGGGGGGGTGTTCAAACATCCCCCCCAGTGGGGCGCGGGTTAAGATAGCCATTTTGGCTGCTTGACATTGGAATTATATATAGTATAAGTTAAAACAACCACCGAGGTCGAATCACAAAGAAATTTGAGTTTGATTCTGACATCTGCAAAATCCCCAGTCCCTAGTGTATCTGAATGGGGACCAGGGTCCGATGACGTCGTCACTCTTTACTAAATGTTGATGATAGTCGACTTGTTTTACATTTGGCCATACATTAGCATACACACTAGTCATACATATTGGCAGCGCTGAAAGGTTTTTCTCTATTTCCCAATTCTTCATATGACGTCATCAAGCCCAAATACTAAAGACGTATTTTTTAGTGAAAATTGAGGCACTTTTTGTGAGGAAACGAATGTCATAATCGTGTTCAGCAGCAATTTACTTCAAATTTTTTTACACACAAATGGTGTACATTTGAAGAATTTTTGGAAGGTGGCATTGTCTTTAATCCGCGCACGCGACGGGGGGGGCGGATATCCGCCCCCACAGGTTTTTTCAGGACTAGGCGAAGAAAAAACGGCGGCGCGTTAGCGCCGCAAATTTCGAACAGCTGTTTTGGGCATTTATTAGCGCCACATTTTAATGCAATTTTTGACTTCCTTATCTTTTAAGGTCACGTTGTCAGGTCACATTGAATGACATGACCTCAAGTCACGTTTTTGTAAGTTTGACATCTTGCCGAAGCCACAGTGGTGAACCAAACAACTTGAAACTCACAGTGTGTGATAAGGCCTCGGGTATCTACAGTTTGTTTATCTCGGATTTTTTTATATCGGTGACCTGAGGCCATGTCAGTTTTTGTGACCTCCCATTATATGAGAGAATGGGAGAAAATTGAAATGTGCACCAATCGAACAAAACCTGGCTAAATGTGGTCAGTTTTCATCCTTATCACTTTTTTTAAGCTAAGCAAAAGAATTCATGTTGTATTTTTCTTCCGTGACCTCTCTAAGATCAAATCCAATGTGCCCCCAGGTCATATGTTTTTTGTATAATAACTCATCTTCTGGGTGAGGTAGAGTGCTGTTGTTTTCACCATTCTGTTTCTCTTGTCGACCTTCATCGATCGACATAAAATTTGACTTGACCTTGACATGACCTCAAGTCAGATCAGGCAATTTGTTTAGCTTGAACTAGCCAGATCATACGATATATGATTCGATGTGCCGTGATGTGAGAAACACGATGGTGGCAAAATCTCTGTCCTATCTTTTGTACTTAAAAAGTTATTAGCAAAAAACTTTTTCAGTAAAATTAATCATTTTGACCTTTGCTGACCTCTGGAGCCTTAACTATTGACCCTATCACAAATCTGAGGACAATACGGCGAAAGAGTGTTTCAAGCGCATTGTAGTGCTTTTTTCGGATCGCTCCTAGCTATGTTAGTTACTGAGCTAGCCTGGATTATGTGAAGCAATGCTCAATTTGCTCGAAATATGCGAAAATTTGACATGTTTTGACCTCTGATGACCTCGATATTGACCCGATCAAAAAATAGTTTCAATAGTTTCTCTATTACTCGTCACGGTCTACCTCATGGCGTTTTCTGCTTCTCGCTACGTTGCGTAGTTTTCGAGATCTCTGGTGGGGGGGGGGGCGGTTATCCCCCGTCGTTCGAAGTTGGCTGCAGACCCCGTCGGTTGCGCGGGTTAAGCGCAGGTTTATGATAAAGATATGATAAAATCGAACGTCACTTGAAGACATATTTTTGGCAAGGCCATATATAGGAAGGTAGAGGTCATCCGGTGATTTTTACGTGGTCATGAACGTCAAAAGCAAACTCATTCGTATCCATTCTGGCCTCTACCCGCATTGCGAAGTTAATGCTATTTCTTTTCCTCCAGCCCTCTGTCTTCTCGATTTATCGTTCTCGCATTTTTATTCTCGCTGGACACCCTTCACTTCCGCCTCTCGGCGCCTTCCTTGTTTTTTCTGACTCTCTTCCCCTTTTCACACTTCTCTCCTGTTTTTCTGACTCTCGTTTTCTTCGCTTCCCTTTTTTTCGTCGGATTGTCACCTATCTTGTTCGCTATATCGTTTTTTCCGTTCCGTTGTCCCTCCTGTCTGTTTTTTCTAGTCGTCGCGACTTTTCTCGTCTTCTTTTCGTCTTCCGTTTTTCCCTATTCTCTTCTCCTCTTTCCTCGTTTTATTATTCTTTTCCCTTATTCCTTTTCTCAGTCCTCTCACCCTCTCCATCTCCATCCTTTCCTCGTCTTTCTTTCTTTTCTGTTATCTCCTTTCGTTTGGTATTATTTGTTTCACGATTTTCCTCGTTTTTCCTCCGCTTTCTGGTCACGGCTCTTTTCTGAGACCGGTCGGACGTTCCTGCTGGCTGTCTGGGAAATAATGTCCGCTGTAATCCGAAAAGCATAAAAGGTTACGAATAATCGCAAAGACAAACACTGGAAATAGTGTGCTCAAATACAGCAAATATAAATGGTTAGATCATTTTTAGGATCGTAGGTCAATATTTGAGACACTATGAGGTCACCAAAGTTCATGTGTGTGGAAATGCTGCTCGCCAGACCCACATGTACTATCGCGCATGAAATGAGTAAATCACTTTATTATTTTCAGTATTTCTCATCTATGAGCTACGCCGCCGTGCCGGTCGTAAACTTCTGACCCACTTTGAACTTTACCTAAACCACATGAAATGGGTACAGTCGAACGCATCTGAACAAGGCGAACACGATGACATCAGCCCCCTCCCACATATTTGTTGCATCTTGTATTTGTTGAAAGTTATTTGCGAAAAACTGTTGTAACCGACCGCAAACGGCATGCGATAGAATTTGACTACTGGGGTGACGTCATAAGTTTTTGTGGACACGTTAGCAGAGATAGCGTATGAGACCCCCCCCCCCCGAATTTTTTGGCGAGGATAATGCTTGTCGTCGGGTCCTTAACATCAAGCTACAGCCCTATACAGGTTACCACTGTACTTTGTGCACAATATTGCATTAGTAGAAAAGGTTTGAAGGTGTTTGCGTTCAGTGGAGCGTTCTCAGCTGTATTCCACGTCCCGGTGCTTGACACACGCTGCTCGGTGAAGCCGGGCGCAGCAGACCCCGCTCATATAGGACAGGTATGAGCAGTGGCGTAGGTGCTTTTCAATTCGGATCACTGCAGCAGCGTCAGTTTGGATAATTTGGACTATACAGATTTCGTGACTTCGTCTGTAATTGGGCCACTTGTCCGTTGGTGATACTCTGAATAAACTAAACTAAACTAAACTAATTGCAGCGGCGTCAAAGGATTCAATTAATATCGTCCCGGTTGCCCATTCCAAGAATAAATGTCAGGGGAGGTAATATTACCATTCTGTCTGTCTCTGTGACGCACAGCCTTTGTCACATGATCGACTCTGTTCATCCCTGTGACGCACAGCCTTTTTTACATTGTGACTGACTCGAATATAATGTTTTAATAAACCCGACACCAGTCCAGACCGGCAGAGCAGTACGCTGATTTGTAACCAATTAGGTATAGCATTTTTAACAGGGTAAGAGCGACGCTTTAGTATTTAAACAAGTACATTTATCTGTATCTGTGATTTGTTCCCAAGAAGGGATGTTTAAATGGATTAGTTGATTGATTGATTGATTTATCATTTACATCTCATCTCTCTCCGCTCAACAACACTATTCGTTGACAGCGCCCTCTTGAGGGCTTGCCTCCCCTTGATGAATTTATAAGTACGCCACTGCTCATACCTATATAATACACGCAAACGCCTATACGGTTTTGTAAAGAACATCCATATATACCTAGGCGAAATTCGACTTATGATAAACTCTGGTGACCTCAATATTGACCCTCCTAAGAAATTGCCGGTATGCTTTCGATAGAGCTTGTCTCGAGTTAGCTTGTCTCGAGTTTCAGTTATCTAACGTCTTCTTTGCTCATCGCCACATCGTGTGGTTTTTAGATCTTAGGGGGGGGGCGGCTATCCCTTCCCCTCCCGGCAGCATGTGGTTGGCAGCGGCGCGAACCCCCGCTGCTCATTCATTTATCTGTCCTGCCCTGATCCACCATCTGTCCTACCCTGATCCACCATCTGTCCTACCCTGATCCACCATCTGTCCTGCCCTGATCCACCATCTGTCCTGCCCTGATCCACCATCTGTCCTACCCTGATCCACCATCTGTCCTGCCCTGATCCACCATCTGTCCTACCCTGCTCCACATCTGTCTTGCCCTACCCCAGCCCCCACCTCTGCTTTGTAAAGCCCTGCCTTGTATTGCTCTCCCCTGTCTTGCCCTGCCCTGCCCTGTCTCGCCATATCCTGACCTGCCCTGCCCTGTTCTGCACTGTCTTTCCTCTGCCTGCCTCTGCCCCGCCTCTGCCCCGCCTCTGCCCCGCCTCTGGCCCGCCTCTGGCCCGCCTCTGCCCCGCCTCTGGCCCGCCTCTGTCACGTCCTGCCCTGTCCGCTCCCTGTCATGTCCCGCCCTACCCTGTCCCGACCTGCTCTGCCCAAGGTAGTCTAAGTAAGGCTCTGCTCTGCCATTTGCTGCCACCCTGTCCTGCCCCGCCCAGTGCAGTGGCGCCGGCACAGCCTTTGCAATGGCCCGCTCTCCGTTAGATAGGTCAATTTATATAACCTGATACAGAGCGAAAGTCTCGGTCTAATTGGTGAATATTATGGTCATGACTAGATATAAAAGTTTGGATAGCAATATATACTAATGTGACTAAAATTTGAATTGGTCGACGAAGGTAACTGTTCCATATATGTTTAAAGTGGTCAGAATCCACAATTTTGGCAAAACAGCACCGGTAAAATGTAGAAATTGGCCTAAATTTTAGGGGTGGCAATGCCACCCCTGTGTCACGGCAGGGGTGGCAGTCTGCCACCCCTGCCCCTATGGTGGCGCCGCCACTGGTATAAGGTATCTACTTTATTGCTTTTTAATATAAAAATAAGACGCAACGCAATCAAGCCAACATTTCAAGACCTAAACGACATACTGAAGAGATTATGTTGTCGCTGTATTTCGTCGTTTTTTGACGATCACTAGTAACACATACAGGAAGTCTGAAAAATATAATTAGGCAGTGGTGGGTTACCCGATAACTAATAAATGAGGGAAAATATGCATTATCTTTATGTTTTTTTTTTTCTTAATTAATGTGGTCGGGGCACGAGGAGATACAACAGAACGTGCACTCAAAAATCAGATGATGACGAAGCATCATTATTTTTCCTCAAGGTTACTGATGTAATTAATTATACAATTTGTTATTTTCGGGCTTCGCTGAGATACAGATTAGGTCCTGAGGTGTTTTATCTGTACCTCAGCGAAGCCGGGAAAAATATAATTATTACAAAATATATATCAAAGAAGTACATACTGGCAAAACGAAGTAAATACAAACACACACACACACACACACACCTACACACACACACACACACACACACACACACACACACACACACACACATGCGCGCGCGCGCGCGCCCGCGCCCGCGCGCACAAACACACACACACACACACAACTACACACCTCATATGCAGCAAAAGGTTCAGACACTGCACGCGGGCCAAAACTATGTTTTGGCCCCCGCTGAAATTTGGTTACTGGTGAAGGATGCCCATCGAGAAAACGGCTAGTATGAAGTTATTAACACGACTAAGGGCGCAAAGCCACCTAGTCATTACAACGCTACAAAACCCAGTAAACAAACGAACAATACGTAATTAATGTAGTCCGTAGATGATTACTACATGAAATACACTACTAGGTAGAACTAGAAAAAATATACTTTGTGATAATTGATGTTTTACAATGCGTTCTAGTGTCACTTACGCAAAACAAGAACTTTTGATACAAGGGTGGGATTTTGTATTTTTCAAGTTCAAAGAAATCAAAAGCTATGCGAATTGCGATACCTACAGTAAACAGTAAACTCTCTCCAAAATCCGATCCGGTTTCAGGGGTTGAAGTTTTATCTTAACTTTGGTGATACCTGGCAACCAAGATCATTTTGCCCCGCTGGATAAAATTCGTGGCGCCGCCCCTGCTTCCTGATGCTCTGGTCCTAGTATTCCTGAACCCCTCTCCTGCTTAGTTTTCCTGAATGACCCGTCTGTAAGCAGCTCCCAAAGCCATTGTCCCCTAAATCCGTTAAGTGAAGCCCATCCCTCGCTCCTCGTAGTACCTAACACACTGATAGACTAATAACTGATCCCACAAGTCTACATATTGCAGTCCCATAGCTGACCATAAGTTCCTAACCGAGCTGTTCAGCCAGGACTCGGGAGTCTGGAGTACCACTCTGCGCTGGACCCGAGCGAGGGAGGAGGCCAATCACGATGACAGACTTCCGGTTCCGAGACTACTCCAGTCTCAAAGGTCAGCCTCCTACAGTTGCTGAGAAGTGAGAATCAATTGTGTACTGTTCTTGTGTAAAACAAAAACACGTGTATGAAGACCGGGTGCAGCTGGCGGATGGCAGCAGAGCCAAGTTCATAACGTATGTAATTGTACACGTACGCCAGTGTAGTGCAAATGGTCTGTCCACTCTTCATCGACACCACCTCTGTCTCTGTCTCTGTCTGTCGCTGCTGCACGCAGTGGAATCATCCGAGACTATGTCCACTCTTCATCGACACCACCTCTGTCTCTGCCTCTGTCTGTCGCTGCTGCACGCAGTGGAATCCGAGACTACCACCTCTGTCTCTGTCTCTGTCTGTCGCTGCTGCACGCAGTGGAATCCGAGACTATGTCCACTCTTCATCGACACCACCTCTGTCTCTGTCTCTGTCTGTCGCTGCTGCACGCAGTGGAATCCGAGACTACCACCTCTGTCTCTGTCTCTGTCTCTGTCTCTGTCTCTGTCTCTGTCTCTGTCTCTGTCTCTGTCTCTGTGCTCTGTCTCTGTTCTGTCTCTGTCTCTGTCTCTGTCTCTGTCTCTGTTCTGTCTCTGTCCTGCTGTCTCTGTCTCTGTCCCTCTGTTCTCTGTCTCTGTCTCTGTCTCTGTCTTGTCTCTGTCTCTGTCTCTGTCTCTGTTCTCTGTCCTCCTGTCTCTGTCTTGTTCTGTGTCTGTTCTGTCTCTGTCCTCTGTCTCTGTCTCTGTCTCTGTCTCTGTCTTGTCTCTGTCTCTTTCAATAGTCTCTGTCTCTGTCTCTGGGTCTCTGTTCTCGGGTGTCTCTGTCTCTGTTTGGTCTCTGTCTATGTTCTCTGTCTCTCTGTCTGTCTTGTCTCTGTCTCTGTTCTTCTGTTCTCTGTCTCTGTCTCTGTCTCTGTCTCTGTCTCTGTCTCTGTCTCTGTCTGCTGTCTCATGTCTCTGTTCTGTCTCTGTCTGTCGCTGTTGCCGCAGTGGAATCCGAGACTACTGTGTGATGCATGACTGATGAACACATCTTGTGATTGACTCCTGACTGAATCATTTGTTTATTGAATCATTTTATTTACGTGAATTCATTCTTTTCGAGCTCACATCTCATGAATGATTCAATAACATTGAGTGAATCATTCATGTCAAAGAAAATAGCGTGATCTGAATCATTCATAGCCAATTACATCATTTTTTTTGGGGGGGGACAGCAAGAAACTAACAAGTCTAAATAGGTGGATAGGGAATCAACCTGAGTGAACAATGGCAAGATCACTTTCAGCACCTCCATCTTGGTCTGTAAACCCCGCATTCCCGAATATATTGCACTGCTATTTTCACTTAACATTTGCTCTAATTTGATTAATCATTCCGTGAATCATTCATTAATGAATCATTGAATGAATCATTCATGAATCATTCATGAATCATTCATGAATCATTCATGAATCATTCATTGAAATGAATTCATTCAATGTTGATTACGTAAGCCTGTGAAATCATTCATCAGTGGTAATGTTGAAGTTGATTGAAATCTGATTGAATCATTCATTTTTGCCGGTGAATCATGATTGAATCATTCATTAAAATTTGAATCAATCACAAGTCTGCTGATGACACACGTTTGTTTTACACAAGACTAATTGCAAGCAATGCAATTACTATAGCCCTCGCCCCCGGTATCAGTGGCGAGGGCATAAATAGTTTGATTAGATTGCGCTGCGTGTAGCACCAACAGACAGCACCGATAGACGATGTTGGCATTGAACTAAGCGAGTACGTTTAGGCATGGCATTTCAGTCTTCTTTCAGGGCTAGCCTCCGACAGACGAAAACAAACATCGCCCCAGATAAATGGAGGGCTTAATCGAATAGTGCACAGAAAGGTCTGCTGCTAGCCGTTTTCACGAAGGATTTATTCGCCGGGCGCATCGACATCGGGTGGTCTCGATAAAGTGGACAGAACATTTGCATCACACTGTACATACATACGTTCGATATACAGTAGACGTCGCCTATAGCGCCCACGGTTAACACGCCCAGCCACTAATGACGCCCAAGTTGGCCCGGTACGGAATTTCCTGTGCAAAGGTATAGGCCGAAACTCCGCTTATACACTTCGGTTTTAACGCCCAGTTCAGGGCGCGCTAAGCCATCGTGTCGCCCACTCCTGCCGGCTCTACACGTGCAACAGCAGCCGTGGTGCCGCGGTTTTCGTTCTGTGAAATCCGGCCGCAGGACGAACGAGTCGGAGGACGAACCTGAGCCGACCACTTCCAATACAGAGATGCGGACGATGTTTCGTCGGCTCCACACAGGCCTTGAAAGGAAATGTTTCGAGAACATACTGGGGTTTGAAACGTTCGCCAATGATGTGCACGAGTTTCTGCGTGAGAAAAATGTATTGAGGTAGCTAACGACGAATTATTAGCCGTTTTCACGATGGCTTATTTTGCGCAAAATGTTTTAAAACATTTCAAAATGTTTTGTTGTAGCCGCTTTTCACATGGACTGATTTGCGAAAATGTGTTACATCCTCGCCCTGGCACGTAGAGCGAGGGTTAAAACATTTATCGCAAATTTGTCCATCGTGAAGACGGCTACTACTGAAACATTTTAAAACATTTAAAGATGTTTTAAAACATTTCGCGCAAAATAAGGCATCGTGAAAACGGCTATTGTTGATATTGAATATATTACAGAGCGATGAAAGAAAGATGCTGGGTAGCTCGTGTTTTAGTCATTGCTATATGGCAACCTTAAAACTGTTTGCTAAGGAGTCTTATTAAACACAGATCGTTGATTGGTAAAACCAAAAATGTAAAGATATCAAGCACACTAAGCAGGGTCGGCACCACCAATTTGGAATAGATGGGGGGATAGGTCCAGGCAAGAAGCCAGGATTTGTCTTATTGAGAATGAGCACGTCAGTGGAAAAATATAATTTCGCTCCTCAGCCAAATGTTGTTGACCGGAAGGGGAGGGGTTGGGGGTCGGCAGCGAAATCACATTATATCAAGCGTAAATTGGTTTGCTCAGAGCGGGAAGGCCCCCTTAGCTACATCCCTGGACAGGTCACAATAAAATAGGTATAGATGAAACTGCTAGTCAAACACCACGTAGATACACATTCTGCATGCGGATGTACAAATGCCATCACCAGTCACTGGACCCGTTTTGATTTATACCGCAGCTCTGCCTGCTTACTTTTATTCTGAATAAGTGTCGTATGCCCATATTCTTAACAACTTATAGCTTTCACACCTGCCGGTTACAGATTACGACTCCAGCCCCTTCTACACCAAACCGCACACGCGTGCTGCGTCGGCGGCCAATTGACAACTTTCTAGTTGTTCCCACCTGACTCCCACTCATGTGTCGCCAGCTGGAAGTGCGGGGGAGCGGGGGGGGGGGGTGGTTAGACGCCTCCCTCAGGCTTTTCGAGGATAGCAGAACAACGGTCACGTTCAGCGTCGTCGTCGTTTTTGGCAGTGGTGTTCGGGCACCAATTACTCACATTGTGTGAAATTATGGACCTCAAGTCATCTCAGCAGGGGCGGTCGCCGACGGGTTGGGGGTGGGGTCGCGACCCCCCACTTTTGAAACCACGGTGGTTGACCCCCGACTTTTGATGGCGATCGACTCCCACCCCACGCATTGTTATGGCGGAAAGCTGAATTCCAGTTTATCATGAAGGTATTTCTATTAAAATAATATTTAATATACAAATACGACTATGGAATGGCTCAGTCAGTTACGGATGATCTTTTTTTCGTTTTTCCTTCGAAGTTCAAACACACCCCTGCTCCGAAAGGAAAAGAAGGATAATCATCTGTTAAATGTTTTTAATGCCCGTAGCACTAAAATTTGCCGACATAAGTGAGGGAAGCACTACGTTTTGGTGAAAGTACACACGGTCCATATCATATACAATACATATTAACATATACTTAACATTGGTAAAGTCGTCAAAGTTGCCGGTCCTAGAATGATTTAAGAATATGGGACATCTTCATAAGTCATACCAGTAGAGCCTTCATGGGACACATTTTCAGCCCCCAACCCGGTCCGCCATTCAGCAGACCAAAACCCGTTCCAACCCGCAATTCAATACTTGATAGGGCTCCCATTCCCACCATTTCAGCATTATTTATGTTTTTAGTGGGTAATAAATTATATGGTCTGTTCCATACACTTCCAATCCGTGATTTCCCCAAAGTTTGCACCATTTCCATCCATTCCCGTCCCATTTCCATTTCCATATGGGATTCCCATTCCATGAAGGGCTCTACCTACATAACAGGCCCTTTTTAAGAAGAAGGTAATGATTGAAAACCCAACGACCCTTGCATAGTGATAGGCGATAGCCGATAAGTATATGGTACCTATCTAAACTGGCAGAATCCGTTGTGGTAGCCATGAAACCCTCGCCCGTGCAACGTACGATACATAACAAGACCGTGCAGGAGGAGGGGGAGGGTACGCTCCTTACGTTTTGTTTCCAATTGAGCTAAGCTTCGATTCAAACAAGAGCGTGTTGCTTGTGATTAGAGGAAGCCGTTTTAATATAATATTTTATTTGAATGTCCTGGATATGAGGTGACCTTGGGTATGACATTGGCCCGGATGTCATCCAAATCGTGCATTTGTGGAAATCAAATTATAATCGAGCCTAAAATCGTGAATGAACATACAATTATGTAAAATGGGTGCTAAATTGAAAATAAGCGTCAATCATTGTCTCAAAATTACTGGAATCCAAAAAGGTCATCTCAGGTCATCGGAGGTCAGTGACCTCGCCTCACCTCGTTTGAC
>VOPJ01003321.1:0-25370 GCA_014673585.1 Semibalanus balanoides
GGGACCACCCGGGTCACGTGACATACCTTGTTGGAACCACCCGGGTCACGTGACATACCTTGTTGGGACTACTCAGGTCACGCGACATACCTTGTTGGGACCACCCGGGTCACGTGACATACCTTGTTGGGACCACCCGGGTCACGTGACATACCTTGTTAGGACCACCTGGGTCACGTGACATACCTTGTTGGGACCACCCGGGTCACGTGACATACCTTATTAGACAGACAGGGCGCCACGCGGATCAGCTTCGAGTCGGCGACCACCTCGCCCTGCTCGGTGACGGCGTACACCAGCAGACGGAAGGAGGGCGCCATCTTGGAGCGCAGCGTGAGATGCACAGCACCGGAGCTGACCACGCCATCACTGATGACGTCACCACGCGACATCACCTCGCGAGGGCACAGAGTTAATCGTGACGCCACTATATGTTCATCACCTGACGAGTGTGAGTAATCGTGACGGTCAACTAATATCAAGGCAATATAAATAAGGTGAGGGCGTCTGAGCTCGTCACATGACGATTCGGCCGCACGAGCGCTTGTGGCAAGGCACTTCCCAGTTGGTTTGGGTCCATCGCCGTTTTTCGCCGCACATGGGATAAACAATGGTTTATCTAACATTTTTATGAAATGATTTTTGTATTACTTTATCTGGCGCACTTTTTTCCCCAAAGAGACGCATTAATTCAGAACATAACTAGTTTGGGCTTTTTTTATGGGTGTAAATATTTATTATTATCATTTAATTGATCATTAACAAACATTTCAATGGCCAAGCGAAATCCTGGGTCCAAAAGTCACGTGACTGCCGCCCAAACACTGACTTAATATGACATCACGTGATGAGCGGCCGAGTTATCGTGACGGTCCTAATATGACATCACGTGCCGAGGGCCGAGTTTATCGTTTGTTGGATCCACCCCCACCAAAACTTAAATAGCAGGCGGTTAAAATAGCAAAGGCAAGCGGGCAATGTCGGCGCTGAGAGCCGTCTGAATGACTGAAATAAATTCTGAATGTGAGCAGTCTGTCTGAATGTCTGAATCACATTGACGCCAAAGAGGGGTTATAACTTTTGAAAATACCCCTTTCCAAGTGTTAATTTTCTGACACAGCTTTTTGCGAGGGATTCGATGGTTCTATTGTTAAAATCGGTAAAAGTGGCGTTCTCGAGATATGCACGTGACAAGCACCAGCATGATTTTGTACTGGGGACTTTCTCAGTTGAGGACAGTGGCAGAGAGGGTTACCAGCTAGAGCAGCCTAATTTGGTGACGAAATGTGGGAAAGAAAGATTCACCTAGCCTTGTGTCATTTTCACAAACTGACTACAATGGGTGAGCGCTCGGCACGTGCAAATCTATACTCCACCCACCACATACTCTACATACCAATATACCAAATAATATAAATTGTGTTATCTTCTGAAACTAGCTGGTATCGTCAGTATATTGTCACGAGTAACTTTCTTAAGCCCAGCAATACACCCGTAACCTTTTGGACTATATATCTGCACGTGCAGCCCGGTACATTTTTGAATGGAGGTCGCAGATTTCGGACAAATGTCGATTTACAAAAAAGGCGCTCGATGGATTTTTGAAAAAATTTTGACATCGTAGATTCACGTGAGCTCAAGCTTTCGAATGTGTATCTCCCCGTAGTTGAAACCTCCCGAACCCTTCCAAGGATCCTCCGAACTTCGTGCCTTTCAAGCACAACGACACTTATGCTCGAATTTAGCAATGCAATCACACCATGTGTGATGAGCGGCTAAAAAATGAAAAGCTGTGAAAAGGGAGAAATTAAAAGATGAAATTGGAAATTGAACAAAATCGTCATTGAAATGCTCTAAAACAAAAAAATCGCAAAATGTTGACATTATTATTTTATTATTATTTTATTTATATTCTTTTGCGAAAAAATATCAAAAGCTAGATATTTTTGTGAAAAAAGTGTTACACATATAAAAGCCAAGTTTCAAAATGAATGATCACAATTTTTACTAAGAAAGCCTAAAGAATAGTACTGAGGCGTACAATTTTGAATTGTCTACTTTTGGCTTATTTTTGACAAGGGTAAAGACAAATAAATGCTAGCAATGTATTTCTGAGATTAAACCTGGTCCAGAAACATGCCCTTTTGTTAAGAATTTATAAATTTTAACATTTGCCTCATTTGACCTAATTGTTGACCCTCAGCTTGACACTTACTTTATTTAAATGTGCTCTGATGGTGCCTTGATTATGATATAATCGATTTATACATATAAAAACCTAAACAGCCCATAAAACATGTGTCGCATGACTTTTAACTATGTTACAGATGTGGCCTTTGCGACCTGATCTTTACCTTGAACCTTTTGCAAAATATCATTTTTGCTCATGCGGGAATGTGTGTCATACTTTGGGGGAACTTTGGGTGATCATGGTTGCAATTAAAGGTTCTGGATAGAAAGTATGGTCCAATAAACTCAAATGTCTCGATTTTGACTTTGAACCTGACCTTGACGCTGATATGCGAATTTGATTCATAAATTTCGTGTATGCTTGAGATGCGTCTCGATGAGAGCTTCCGAACGTTGCTTACGCGTCTCGCTACAATCGTCGGCTTTTCCGTAAATAACGAGGGGCATATCGCCCCGGTGGCGCGTTCGGATAAGACCCCGGTCAAGCGCGGGTTAATTTTAGGGTCGTGGAAGATGAAATTGTTATACTTAAAATTAAAATCATTCCTTGAAGTGGAGCAAGCCTCAGGTAACCCTTTTCCTGTTGCATATCTGGGTATGATGCACCATATGATCCCTGGACCAGCAACTACCACCAGGGAGAGCCTCTGTCAGACACTTAATGCAATTAATTTCCCCATTTTCAAAATTTGTTTGATTGCAAAACTTTTATCATGCCGCGAAGAGGCGCGAAATTTTCCGTCTTCGACTGTGGATAGCTGTATTTTGACTGCTGGAAAGGCAGTTTTAACGGCAGATATTGGCTAGGGGACCGTCCAAACTGGAGGGGATAATCCCCGCAGCCTGACGACTGGGGGATGGTGTCCTCCCCGTCCCCCCTGTGGCGACACCCTTGCCCCTTGCAATTGTATTAGACAGTAAAAACACTCTCCGATTACATAAAACGGCTATTCTGAGTGTTCGCGTCATGGTTAAAAGGTAGAGACTATGTTAAAAACGACACTCAGCAACAAGCCACTAGAAAGTAAAAATACACTCAAAGCATACACACACTCCACAAATCAAACACTCTTCGCAGCAGCGGCTGACATATTCATCGACACTAGCACCCATCATGCATCCTGTAAACATCAACACAGTTGACGTTTAAAAGATGCTACAAGACGCCCTCGCGCAAGTCCAGCGGCAACTCGTTGTAGCGCTGTGGCATACTATATCAAAGCGTCTCTTTCGGCTTCAGTTCTCACGCGCTGGGAGGGCCATCAGCGTAACCCGGCTTTCGACAAACTCTGAGTTTCGGATCCAGAAATCACCGCCCAGGACGCATGCATTTGGCCTCCCGCGCGTGAGAACTGAAGCCGACAAGAGACGCTTTTATAGTAATAGCAGCAGCGCTACAACGAGTTTGCCGGCTGAACTTGCGCGAGGCCGTCTTTAGCATCTTTTTAACGTCAACTGGTTGATGTTTACAGATGCATGATGGTGTATGTATGAATATGTCAGCCGTTGTGCGAGAGTGTTTTGATCTTGTGTGAGTGTGTGTATGTGAGTGTATTTTACTTTTAGTGTTGCTTGTTGCCTGAAGTTGTGCGTTTTTAACATGTCCTCTACCTTTTAACCATGACGGCGACACTCAGATAGCGTTTTATGTATCGAGAGTGTTTTTACTGTCCTAATACAATTTCAGGGGCAAGGGTGTCGCACACGGGGGACGGGGAGGAACACCGTCCCCCCAGTCGTCAGGCTGCGGGATTATCCTCCGTTTGGACGGTCTCCTAGCCAAATATCTGCGTTAAAGAACTGCCCTTTTTCCCCCCGCCCCCAGCCCAAAGTTTCCCAAAAAAAAAAAAAAAAAATTAACGCCAAAAAAAAGCTTAATCCCCACAATCGAAGACGGAAAATTTCTCGCCTCTTGGCGGCATGATACAAGTTTGCAATCAACAAATTTTGAAAATGGGGATTAATTGCATTAAGTATATGACAGAGGCTCTCCCTGGTGGTAGTTGCTGGTCCCAGGGATCATGTGGTGCATCATACCCAGATATGCCAACCAGAAAAGGGGTTACCTAAAGGCTTGGCTCCACTCAAGGAATGATTTTTAATTTTAATATAAAATTTCATCTCCACGACTACAAACATTAACCCGCTGCTTGACGCGGGGTTTATCCGAACGCGCACCGGGGCGATATTGCCCCTGCCGTTATTTACTGGAAAAGCAAGACGATTGTAGCGAGACGCCGTAAGGCAACGTTCGGAAAGCTCTCATCGAAGACGCATCTCAAGCATACACGAAATTTTATGATCAAGGTCCGCATATCAGGATCAAGGTCAGTTCAAAAGGTCAAAATCGAGCCTTTTGAGTTTATTGGACCATATTTTTTTTTTTTTTCTTTCATCGCAGAACCTTTAATTGCAACCATGATCACCCAAAGTTCCCAAAGGTAGACACACATCCGCATGAGCATAAAAAATGATATTTTTGCAAAGGTCCAAGGTAAAGATCAGGTCGCAAAAAGGCCACTATCTGAAACATATGTTTTTAAAAGTCATGCGACACATTTTTTATGGCTGTTTAGTGTTTTATATGTATAAATCGATATATCATATCAAGGCACCATCAGAGCACATTTAAATAAAGTAAGTGTCAAGCTGAGGTCAAATTCAGGTCAAATGAAGGCAATGTTAAATGTATAAATCTTACAAAAAGGCATGTTTTTCTGGACCAGTTTTAATCTTCAGAATACAATTGCGGATTTATTCTTGTCTTTACCGTTGTCAAATAAAGCCAAAATAGACAATTCAACATGTACGTCCTCAGTTACTATTCTTAGGCTTTCCTTAGTAAAATTTGTGATCATTAATTTGAAACTTGGCTTTTATATTGTTTGTAACACTTTTTTCACAAAATATCTAGCTTTTGATATTTTTCGGCAAAAGAATATAAATAATAATAAATATAAAATAATAATGTCAACATTTTTGCGAATTTTTTTGTTTAGAGCATTTCAATGACTGATTTTGTTCAATTCCAATTTATCCTTTTAATTTCTCCCTTTTCACAAGCGTTTTCATTTATTGGTGTGTGATTGGCATTGCTAAATTCGGGCATAGTTTCGTTGTTGCTTGAAAGGCACGAGGTTCGGAGTTCCTTGGAAGGGTTGGAAGGTTTTCAAACTACGGGAGATACACATTCCGAAAAGCTAGGCTCACGTGGAATGCTACCGATGTCAATTTTTTCAAAATCCATCGAGCCCTTTTTTGTAAATTCGACATTTTTGGTCCAATCGCGACTCCTCAAAAATGTACGCGTGGCTGGCAACGTGCGATATTATCCAAAGGTTACGGTGTATTGCTGGGCTTAAGAAAGTTACTCGTGACAATATAACTGACGATACCACTAGTTTTAGACGATTAGCACAATTTATATGTATTTGGTATAATTGTATGTAGAGTATGGTGGTGGGTGGAGTATAGATTGGCAGTGCCGAGCGTCACCCCATTGTAGTCAGTTTTGTGAAATGACACAATGCTAGGTGAATCTTTCTTTCCCACATTTCGTCTCAAAATTGGGCTGCTCTATGCTAAGGTAACCCTCTCTGCCGACTGTCCCAACTGAGAAAGTCCCAGTAAACATGCTGGGTGCTTTTCTCACGTGCATATCTCGAGAACGCCACTTTACCGATTTAATATAGAACCATCGAATCCCTCGCAAAAAAGCTGTTCAGAAATTAAACATATGGAAAGGGGTTTTTCAAAAGTTAATGACCCCTCTTTTGGCGTCAATGTGATTCAGACATTAGACAGAGTGCTCACATTCAGATTATTTTCAGACATTCAACGGCTCTCAGCGCCGACATTGCCGCTTGCCATGCTATTTTACCGCCTGCTATTTTAAGTTTTGTACCAACAAACGATAACTCGGCCCTCGGCAGGTGATGTCCATATTAGTGACTCACCGATACTCGGCCGTCATCAGGTGATGTCATATTAGTCCAGGTGTTGGGCGGCAGTCCACTGACTTTTGGACCCAGAGATTTTTCGCTTGCATTGAAACTGTTTGTTAATAGATCAATTAAATGATAATAATAAATATTTTACCACCATAAAAGCCAAACTAGTTATGTTCTGAATTAATGCGTCCTCTTTGGAAAAATGGCCAGATAAAGTAATACAAAATCATTTCATAAAAAGTGTTTAGATTACCATTGTTATCCCATTGCGGCGAAAACGCGATGGACCCAACCAACTGGAAGTGGCCTTCGCCACAAGCCGCTCGTGCCGCCGAATGGTCATGTGACCGAGCTCAGACGCCCTCACTATTTAATATTGCCTTTGATATTAGTGACGTCACGATTACTTCAGCAACTCGGCAGGTGATGACATATTAGTGGCGTACGATAACTCTGTGCCATCGGCAGGTGATGTCGCGTGGTGACGTCATCAGTGATGGCGTGGTCAGCTCCGGTGCTGTGCATCTCACGCTGCGTTCCGAGATGGCGCCCTCCTTTCGTCTGCTGGTGTACGCCGTCACCACGCAGGGCGAGGTGGTCGCCGATTCGAAGCTGATCCGCGTGGCGCCCTGTCTGTCTAACAAGGTATGTCACGTGATCCGGGTGGTCCCAACAAGATATGTCACGTGACCCGGGTGGTCCTAACAAGGTATGTCACGTGACCCGGGTGGTCCCATCTGTCCGGCAAGGATCACGTGACCCGGGTAGTCCCCTCTGCCTAACAAGGTATGTCACGGTGACCCGGGTGGTCCCAACAAGGTAATGTCACGTGACCCGGGTGGTCGCCAACAAGGTAATGTCACGTTGACCAGGTGGGTCCCAACAAGGTATGATCATCGTGACCCGGGTGTCCCCAACACGGCTAAATGTCGCGTGACCTGAGTAGTCCCACACCAAGGTATGTCACGTGACCCGGGTGGTCCCAAAAGGTATGTCGCGGTGACCTGAGTAAGTCCAACAAGGGTATGTCACGATTACCCGGTGGTCCCCAACAAGGTTTGTCACGTGACCCAGGTGGTCCCAACAAAGGTAATGTCACTGGACCCCAGGTGGTCCCAACCAGGTATGTCACGTGAACCCGGGTGGTCGCCACAAGGTATGTGCGTGACTGTGCTCCCAACAAGGTAATGTCACGTGACCCGGGTGGTCGCCAAACAGGTATGTCGGCGTGACCTCAGTAGTCCAACAAGGTTAATGTCACGTTATCCGGGCGGTCCAACAAGGTATGTCGCGTGACCTCATGTCCCAAGGTATGTCACGTGACCGGGTGGTCGTCCTGTCCGGTTGTCATGTGGCCGTGGTTGTTACTGTTCACACAAAAATTACACAGCATTTATACTGGTTTTATCAAATAGAGCTTAATAAATAGAGAAAACTATCCTGCTCAGCAGTAGCATAGATGCAACTGTACAATGCTGAGTCTGTTTCTGTTGAAACGTTTTTGAATTCCCCACTCGTATATTTCGGAGATTGCTATTTGTGTACCTACATTTCCCATCACCCAGCGTGTCTGTCAGCAAGTCGTCTGCAGTGCGATGTCTTGTAGGCAGTGTGCCGTATGTAATGCCTCTCCCTCTCACTGTGATCTGCCTGACCAGGCTGTCCTGTGGCCGTGTTTTGCAGGTGTTGGTGTCCTGGAGCGCCGCCCAGGTGCGGCCGGGAGGCACCGTTCTCACTGTGACCTGTTCTGACCAGCCATGTCCTGTGGCCGTGTTTGGCAGGTGTCGGTGTCGCTGGAGCGCCGCCAGGTGGGCCGGGAGGCACCGTTCTTCACTGTGACTGTCTGACCAGCCTGTCCTGTGGCCTGTTTGGCAGGTGTCGGTGTCCTGGAGCGCCGCCCAGGTGCGGCCGGGAGCACCGTTCCTCACTTGTGATCTGTCTGACTCAGCTGTCCTGTGCCGTGTTTTGGCAGGTGTCGTGCCTGGAGCGCCGCCCAGGTGCGGCCGGGAGGCACGTTCTCACTGTGATCTGTCTGACCAGCCTGTCCGTGGCCGTGTTTGGCAGGTGGTCGTGGTTCTGGAGCGCCGCCCAGGTTGCGGCCGGGGAGGCACTGTTCTACTGTGACCTGTCTGCCCAGCCTGTCCTGTGGCCGTGTTTGGAGGATGTCGGTGTCCTGGAGCGCCGCCCAGGTGACCGGGAGGCACTGTTCCTCACTGTGATTGTCTGACCAGCCTGTCTGTGGCCGTGGTTTTGGGCAGGTGTGCGGTGTTCCTGGAGCGCCGCCCAGGTGCGGGCCGGAGGCACCGCTCTCACTGTGACCTGTTCTGACCGCATGGTCTGTTGTCGTGTTTGGGCAGTGTCGGTGTCCTGGAGCGCGCCCAGGTGCGGCCGGTAGGCACCGTTCTCACTGTGACCTGTCTGCCCGCCTGTCCTGTGGCCGTGTTGGCAGGTGTGGTGTCCTGGAGCGCCGCCCAGGTGGCGGCGGGAGGACACCGTTCTCACTGTGATCTGTCTGAAACCAGCCTGTCCTGTGGCCGTGTTTGGCAGGTGTCCGGTGTCCTGGAGCGCCCGCCCAGGTGCGGCCGGGAGCACGCGTTCTCCACTGTGACCTGTCTGACCCAGCCCTGTCCTGTTGTCGTGTTTTTGGCAGGTGTCGGGTGTCCTGGAGCGCCCGCCAGGTGCGGCCGGGAGGCAACGTTCTCACTGTGATCTGTCTGAAGCCTGTGCCTGTGGCCGTGTTTTTTGGCAGGTGTCGGTGTCCTGGCGCCGCCCAGGTGCGGCCGGGAGGCACCGTTCTCACTGTGACCTGTCTGACCAGCCTGTCCTGTGGCCGTGTGTTGCAGGTGTCGGTGTCCTGGAGCGCCGCCCAGGTGCGGCCGGGAGACACCGCATCGCTGACCGTCAGCGCCTGGCCTGGCTCTCTCTGCGGAGTGGGTAAGTGAACGGCGTGCGTTACGCCACCAGTCGAGCATGCAACGACAAACAGACGCAAGGTATACCTATGTTCATACACGCCATAGTGGCAGGCATCCTTCAGAGACAATGCGATATGACCCCACTTTCAGACGATCTTCCCCTTTTCTCGCCGATAAACCAGTCTTTAGTTGTATTTAGGACGTGTCATATTTCTCATATATGCTACATAGGAAGCTATGCATTCAATCAAGAACGAGGTCACCCTTACTATGAGGTGAAGTAGTATTATCCTTTCGATGCATGTGCTCTATTTATCTCAACATGAATTACACATATTTTTTTCTTTAACACGCGCACAGACCCATGTAACGGAATTGTACCCCTTAGGTCCTTTTGGCAAATAGCAGGTATTTATATTGCTTTTTCGCCCCACAATTCTGTAAAAGCAATGCCCAACATATTTCCAACATATCCTGTAAAAAACACCATCGGGGCATTTCAGGGTAAGGCCATTAAGTCACGTCAAGAGACTATCTAAAAATAACACGGTCGTGTCACATCGACTCAGCTGTTTGACCCAAGCAGTTTGAAGTTAACAGGATTCAGGGAGCATACCTATCCTAAACTATGATATTTGATTTATGTATCGATTATCTAATGTCATGTTCTTTCCTGATCTTCCTATTGCATATCAATGATAATAAATAATAATACTCCAATATGCAAATGAAATGACTAAATTTGGCAGTCTTTCACCAAACACATAGTTCTGAATGAAAAAATCCCTATGAGTGTTGTGTCTTGGGGCATTCCACGACATTTCGACCTGTCGAAAATATACCCATCCCTCACTTTGTTTAAAATTGGTGAATAGCGTTATCTTGGCTCCTGAATCAAGCTGTGACAATATTACCTCGATCTAACGTCAGGCTCTCGAGTTATAACCCCGGAAATTTGTGCAAGGTCACGCTGCAGAGATACACGCTGCCTAGAGGTCACGCTGCCTAGAGGTACTGCAAGGTCACGCTGCTGCCTAGAGGTACTTTTGGACGCCGAAATAGTGCATTTGAGTTATCCAAATGTCAAAAAGACGTGTATTGCTGATTTCGCAGTGAAACGGGTATTTATTTTCTGGGCTTTGTTGTAAGACCTTGAATTACCTTGAACCCGTGACCACGTGACCTTTTTTCGTTGATCTCGTGTGACCCTGGGTTCACCTTTAATTTCATTTTTTCTTTATTATGAAAATATTAGTCAATACAACGCAACACATAAAACACAGTCTGAAAACGCAAGACATAAAAACGACGCGTTTGTTCTCTATTCTCTCATTTTCCATCGATGTACGTTCGTGTTTTCGAATTACCCCCGAGCAGGAAGGGCAGACATCTTCGAACCTATGGGACCAATTTGAACGAAATCTTCACCATTCAATCTTGCGTGGTCTAAAACTGTGCCGTTTTGAATTGTATTATTTATAGTCTAATCAATCAAACAATCAATAAAATCAATCAAATTGGTGCCTATGGGGACCAATTTGGACCGTAATCACCCAAAATCTTTGCAGATGACGTGATGCTCCGAACTATGAGACTGATTTAGGTGGTATCTTCAACAATCGATCCGGCGTGATCTAGAATGGTGCCTGATAGAGTTTATAAACTTAATATCCAATCTAACTGGACCAAATGGGACCAAAACCACTAACGATTGCTGCAGATGACGTCATGCTCTGAACGTTAGACCTGATTTAGACTGGGTATTCATCATTCGATCCGGCTTGGTCCAGAACGGGATCTTACTGAGTTTGATCGACTTGAATCCAATTTAAATGGACCAAATTGGACCAAAACCACCGGTTTTGTCGGCTTTAGTCTAACTTGGTTCTCTTAAATTGTACCAATGCGGGGCAGCGGGTACAACTCAACACAGCACCGTTTTGGGCCAAACCGGATCGAATGATGAATTTAGGAAGACGCCGTCAACATCGATCCCATAAGATCGGAGTATGACGTCGTCTGCAACGATTTTTGGCGAATTTGGTTCAATTCGGTCCATTTAGATAAGATCAAAATCAAACTCAAAACAGCACCGTTTTGGCACACACCAGATCGAATGGTGAAGACCCCGCCCAAATCGTTTTCATAGGTTCGGAGCATGACGTCATTTGCAACGATTTTCAGTGGTTTTGAACGAATTTGATCCACGTAGATTAGTCCAAAGTGGATTAAATTAAATACGGGACAGTAAAAACCCAACCGGATCCGAAAGCTAAGGAGCCGCCAAATGGTCCCCATAGCACATGGGTCAGATGCCCTCCAATAACCGTTCATAGGATTAGGGCGAAAATACAAATCAGGTCCAACAAGCTCGGTTTATACCTAATCAATCTAAATTCGGTTCCAGATCCAAATGGTGATCTCTTTTTTTTTCTTCGGACAAACGATTTTTCGTGTGCGAAAACAAGCCTAACACCTCTATGTCCAATGATTTAGGAGAAGGCAAGGCAAGAAAGGTATACTGACAAGCTGAACGGGAAAATCTCTGTGGCAAACTAGTTATTGCATGTAATCGGTAGTGGCCCTAAATAAAGTGCACTCTTTTGGCTTACCCAAAAATTTAATTCATGTGGGCAAGTCGATTTTATCTGGTCCCTTACAAGATATAAACAATTTGTATCGCATTATTGTTAGAAAAACATATCCGCGTAATATCCATATGATAGGCAACAAAAATGACTCCCAACCAGTTCCCGCTCTAATTTTTTATGCGCCACAATTTAAGTTCAAAAGTGTGCTCTTTCGGATTATGCAGAGATCACCTGCGCGTTTTTGGCGCCAATTTAAGATATATGGTTATTTCCAGAAGCTCACGACCAGCAGGGATAAAACTTCATTAAAAGGGACACTGCCACCTCTCAAAAAGTATCAAATGCGGGGGGGCGCTTGTGGTGCTAAATATGAAGTTATTTCTGCCGAACAACGAATTATGACATTTGTTTCTCAACAAGAGGTGCTCAATTCATAAAAAAGGAAGTTTTAATATTGGGAAGATGTCATAATCAAACGGCTTGCGGGAATAGAAAAACCTTCACGCTGCCAATGTATGAACTAATGTATGGCCAAATGCAAAACAAGTCGATATCATCAACAATTTAGTAAGAATGATACGTCATCGGCTTGAATCCCGTTCAATACACTGGGGACTTGGGATGTTACAGATTTCAAAACTCAAACTCAAATTATTTGTGATCCCGGACCCTCGTGGTTGTTTTAAGCTTATATCATACATAAGTTTCAATGCCATTGCACATCAAAATGGCTTTACTCAACTCAAATATAATGTTAAGAGTGGCAGTGTCCCCCTTTAATCAAATAAAATTATTTAATGCACCCGAGGTTATTAACATCCGTTCTTGGTGCGATGGAATGCCTATTAGTCAAAAAATTCATATTTGTGGAGAATCAATAGCCGTCACAACAATGGAAAAGTTCACATGTTATGAAGCAAAATTCGGTAGATTTTCTCTAGTAGTTACTTTTTTTGACAATCACCTGTCCAGCATTCAATGAATTCATTTTATTGTATAATGTAAGTGGTGCTAAGTTCAGTTGCGTTTCGATTCTGTTCCGTTTGATTTACGCTTATACCGACTTGTTGTGTATATTCTCACTTATAATTTAAGTTCGGCGTTTTTGTTGGGTTTTGTCGCTCGCGGTGAGCCGGCTCGGGCCCGCGACGTGACTCACGGCTCCCGGTCACCTGACCGGCGCCGGCTTCCGCCAAATCAGAGCGTCGGTGTTTGACCTCGGGTCCGGCCGCGTCGAGGAAAATTACAACATGGACTCTTCTGCATACTCCAAAAATAAGTGATATTTTGATGAATACTGCCCAGATTTAGCTAGGTATGTTTCATTTGTGCGCATATCAGTTCCCACGTCGGTGCGAGGGTTATTGATTGGGGATATGGCCGGGGTATAAGGCTGGGAAGGGTTGGGTGGGTGTATTGAAAGGAAGTGATGATATTTTATCGATTATTTACATCCATAATATGGCTTAGGCATCAAATTTCATGTGAAAACCTCATTTTTTAGCTTGTTCTTCCGATGAACGGTTTTGGAGCCCATCTGACCTTGCATAGGTCGCAGATATCTGGCCATTACTCTCTCCTTTGGGGTAATTCCGAAGAAGAAAACAAAACACGTATAGTATATCGATTGAAAATATTGCAATCAGAGAAAAAACACAAATTGTTAACAGTTGTTGCGTTGTTAGGCAAAATATTTACCAAAATTTTGCGAAGTAAAAATTTAAAAAGAGGTGGTCCTGATGTCAAACGAGGTTAACAAAAAATGGTCACGATGTCAAGGTCAGCAACAGTCACGCAACAACAATAGTTAAGAAATATAATCTCAGTTATTATTTATATATAGTCATTGAAGTCCGTTTGACGATTTGTTAAGTGAAATGCGTTATTTTAGCTACCACAAATTTCTATGCAGAGTGACCTTGCAAAAATGCACGAGGCTATAACTCAAAAACTTATGTCAACTGAGATAATATTGCCACAGTTGAATTCAGGGCCCATGATCACCCTTTATATAGCAAAAAGTGATTTTGAGATCCCCGGCAAATAATTTGGTAAAACAAAGAATTGACGACAGTTTGGAATGCTTACGAGATCAACTTTGACGATCGACAGGGATCATGTGGAATGTTCCCTCACTTGTTTTTTTTTTTTCTTCTCAGAATCCAAGGAGTGATTTTTTTTTGCATTTATACTTGTTTCGTTGAGACCCGTCCATTGAAATCAAAATGAGCCTTTGATGACCTTTGATGTAACCTCTGGTCAAATATATATGCTTTCGAATTCGGTCCTAACTAGCATCACCCGACGCATCTCTTGGCGACCAAACACACAGCTTGTGAACTGAAAACCATATATCATCATGCTTTGTGTAAAGTTATCTGCTGTTACTTGGAAAGCAATGTGCTGATTTTAGAATGTTATAAAACTAATATGGATTTCAGACCGCGTGAGACCCCGTTTCTTTGGCAATTAATTTGCTAAGAAACGTCCGAAATCCGCATACAAATTTGTGCACAGTCTTATTTCAGCCCAGGCGCCGATTTCTGTCCGTGTAGTCTGTTATCAAAAATACAAAACTTATGGTACTTGTCATTTGATTCGTAACGTTAATATCTGTCCGGTAAGATCTGCTCGGTAGACCCATTCCCACAGTAGAGGCTGTCCGTGATGTAGGTTGTGACCCTCAAAAGCACGTGCAGTCTTATCGTCATCATCGTCGGTAGTCCACGTGCTGTTGAGGTCACAACTCACAATCCTACGTCACGGTAGCCTCTACTGTGGGGTCACTGGGAATTTTGTTTATCCGAGCAGATCTTAACGTTACGAGTCAATGACATCATTGACATTCAATAATGTTGATTTTTTTGTTAACAGACCTATACGGACGGAAATTGGCCGCGCTGGGCTGAAATAAACTGTGCAAAAAATTGGAATTCAGAGATCGCCATTCAATTAAACAATTACGCCAAACAGGGGTTCTCACGCGGTCTGAAAATCATAAGACCTTCTAGACCTTAAACTTTCGAAACTGCGATCAAATATGCTTTGTCCATTTTTCAGATAACCATAATCAACATTTGGATTACTAGTAGGAACTCTTTTATGACCCCCCCCCCCCCCCGAGGAAGCCCCCCCCCCCCCACCACCCCCCCCCCCCCCCCTCCCCCCCCCCCCCCCCCCCCCCCGCCCCCCCCCCCCCCCAGCTAGATTTTTAAAAGTGTAAGGTATGCAGTAGAGATGCAAGTTTCCCAGGCGCACGGAGCCGGCGGCCGCGGCCAACTCAGCGCGGGGCTGAAGCTCTGTCTGACCTTAGGACTTGCCGGTCTCGTGCCGGGGCTCAACACAAGTTCGGGGGGTAAAATATTGTTCATTTTATAATGAAGTAGACGTGCTGATGCTGGATTGCCGGCCTGGCGCGGTGCTGCCACAATGTGGCCGGGCTTGATGCGTCCATTACTCATTTATACTGTGGCGGTGGCGGGTGCCGGTTCTGTTTTTGGATAATTTTTTGCATCTTCTTGCATCAGATAAAACAGTTTGACAAATATCCAATTGTGTGACGTAAGCCATATAATGACCTGTGTAAATGCAGTTAACATGACCCCAGAGCCATCTAGCACTCGTGTGTATGGCCCGGCGAAATGTGACCCGGTGTCGTGACCCGTGTGACATGACCCCGTGTGACATGACATGACTCCGTGAAAGACCAATGACCTGTGGCAATGATGATNAAAAATATAACTAAATTTGGTTAGTTTGTATCAATATCACTATTGTTTAGCTAGGCAGATGAATGCGTATTTTAATTTTCATCCATGACCTCTTTTAGGTCAATCCAATGTGCCCCCAGGGCATATTTTTTGTACAATAACTCATCTTTTACGTGGTGCAGAGTGCTAGGGGTTTTCACCATTCTGTTTCTCGTAACGATTTTCATCGAATGATATACAGTTTTGACTTTGACCTTGAGATGACTCAGGTCAGATCAAGTTCTATTTTTTTAATTTTCCCTTAACTAGGTTTCACGATATATTTTTGATGCGCCGTGATGAAAGAAAACACGATGATTACAAAGCACGGTTTTAGCTTTTATACATAAAAAGTTGTAAGCAATTTAATTTTTTTCAGTGAAATTAAGCATTTTGACCTTTGCTGACACCTGGAGCCTGTAATTGATGGCCGTATCTCAAATCTGAAGGAATTTTGCAAAAAGAGTGTTTCAAGACAATTTCAGTGCTTTTTACGGAATGCTCCTAGCTATGTTAGTTACTGAGCTAGCCCGGATTATGTGAAGCAATGCTCAATTTACTCGAAATATGAGAAAATTTGACCTGTTTTGACCTCTGGTGACCTCAATATTGACTGATCCAAAAATAATTTAAGTATTTTCTCTAGGTAATCGTCACGGCCTACCTAACGCAGTTTTCTGCTTTCTCGCTACGTTGCGCAGTTTTTTAGATCTATGGGGGTGGGGCGGTTATCCGCCCCTCCCGTCGGTTCTTAAGTTAACTCCGACCTCCGTCAGGTGCGCGGGTTAATGTTTCTTGAAAGTCTTAAGTCGATATCTCAGCGTTTTCTGATTAAGTCAGGAAACAACGAAGGGTGGTGGACACCCCCTTCGAACGCCTTCAGGGTTAATTTCTATTCTGTTCGCGAACGTAGCCTAGCGTAGTTTATACGGGACGTTGACGTCCAAAGGCTGGGACTGTAAATCTGTAGAGGACATAAATCTTGGGAGGTAAGAAAGAAAAAAACGACATAATTTGTCCCAATTTAACAAATTGACTCAATTTTTGAAGAGATAAAGAATTACTTTCTGAAAAAGATGAAATCCCGTGTAAACGCAGTTTCTATCTACGCTACAATTTTTGGCTTTAACATTCAAAGGCTGGGACTTGTAAATCTGTAGAGGACATAAATCTGGGAGGTAAGAGAGAAAAAACGACATAATTTGGCCCAATTCATCAATTTGACTCAATTTTTGAAGAGATAATTAATTATTGCCTAGAAAAGATGAAGTCCCGTGTCAACGCGGTTTCTATCTGCGTTACAATTTGCGCATAAGCATTTCAAACATCTACTGGGCGTAGCCAAGTAATATTGCAACGCTCAACTTCACTGATGAAACCAAATGCTTTGCTATTTGGTATATGTTACGTTTCATCGTCAATACTAGAGATGTACCGATGATTTTGAGTATCCAAGGCCCAAGCCCACCAAAGACAATGGGTAGCAGATCTTTCGAAAAACAAACACTTCTAGTTATTACGACGCTAGCAACTTTTGAAGCTATCTGTTCCCCGTGACTTTCTTATTTAGAACGAACTCCAGAAAGCATTTGTGCCCCGCAGCTTCGCCCGAGGACATGCTATTGCAGTCAACGTAGGTTTTCGACCACTCTAAGGCCCCAATGGTATACGCGACTATTGTTTTTAGTGCCTTTTCTCACAAGGGTGCAATCCGGCGAGACCCGTCTCCCCAATTTGTGTCGCTCAAATGAACGGTATGTTGTTAAAAGTGCAAACCCATTGTATCGCGTCAACCTGACTCGTTTAACAACAGTCACCCACCAACTATAACGTCGTACGTCTGCCTGCGGGCGAAAATGGTATACCCCTGTATGCCAGTTGGATGTTCCTCACTCTATCCATGACCCTTCGTTTTGCACGGTGACTGGATTCACCTTGGGCCCGCTCGTTTGCCGCGCTGCCGGTCTCACTTTGCGCTCAGTTACCGCTCGAATCTACTGAGTTTGCTATGGGCTGCCAGTCTGACGCGTGAACATGACGTGACCACTGGAAAACTCGGATGTTCCCGAGAGAAGCGGGGACCTCGACTCATTGCTACACGCTTTTGAGGCACAACTAGCACGTGTACACACTGCGGCTCCGCCTGCACACAGGCATCGGCTAGCTAACTCTGTAGTTGGCTGCTCCAAGTGATGATGCAGCGCGCGTAGTGCACCGTTACCGTTTACTTGTGGCCAACCCTAACATCAGTGTTTTGACACATCACCCTGCATCTGGCCATACGTAGCGGAGTACACGTCGTCAGAAAAAATGCTAGGGATACTTTGCGGAATACTCTCCAAGTGTAGTTTCATGATACACCGATTTAATATTTTTTGCCAGCACAGCAAATTCTTATCAGTCATGCCACATTATCTTTTATGCAATGATGGAGGGGCTGGGGAGTACAGAGTTGTCGGCATGAGATCGTAAAAACAGAAACACCGCGAGAGGAAGCCACCGCCGATACAGATCCAGTCCAAAGGTGCCCAGTCATGCACTTCATGTCTTGTTTGTGACCTAGTAAGAGGCATCAGCAGCATTTCAGGTTCCGTAAACAGCAGCCCAGACCAGACGCCATTCAAATTCATAATATGAGGCCCAATGCCCGGTCCGGCCATTCATATTAAGGCAGATAATTATTTTCCACAAATGTTGGCACCATTTTCATAACTGATCTTACCTTGCATGCTATCACACAGCGAGAGAGATGAGGATAGCCGCAGCCTGTGTTTCTGGTGAGATGTCTGTACTCACCTTGAACAGCTTTCTCGGTCCAACCAATTGTCTATCTAAGCTGGAATCATAATATCATGAGGATCGCCGAGCATTGATGTTTTGTGATTTTTCGAATCTTTCATATGCACACTAGGCCTAGGCGATAATTTGGTACTCACATTGTTCTCTATTTTGTATTACTCAATAATGTAATTGCCAAAATTTAATTGTTTAAGTGTCTCTTATTAGCTATTTATTATTAGCATATTTACCACTATGGTTAAGAACATCGGACTGAGTCATATGTAACAACCATACGTTGCAATTGACATGATCTCCAAAAACATGATAATATCTCTCCATGTGTCGAGATCCATAGTATACCACAACCTCTGGCATTAAGGCAAAGTCGAAAACATGCACCTCACCCAGCCCAGACAATCGGAAAAATTGAGTGGGCACCCATGGGTGCACCCGGCCCATGACACACACTGGTGGGGATGCTGACAGTGCGGTGGATTATATTTTCGGCTAGGGGGAAGCAATCTTCAGGGCCCCTTGTAACGTCTAGGCCGCTTTTCAGGACTGAGGGCCCCTTCACATTCACCACCTTACACCCCAGCGAGAAGCGTTGTTGAGCGATGAGGGGAGAGTGAATAATGCAAATAACAAATGAACCTTAGATTCAAGATGTGTCAGTAGCACCAGTATGTATAGCTCACTGCGTCCCATGGGAGAGTATCGCGAGGGTGACACGCCCTCGTATTATTTTAATCAATGAATAAAGCACAAAACGGCGGTGCGTAGCCGGGCCGAGCCAATTTGTCGGATTTAGACTATTATCATTGATGCATGCCTTCTACGCGAGCTGTTTTGTGCGACATTACTCAATTCTTCGTCCTCGGATTCAAGGTCAAATGTTCACACTGTTCACGTCCTTCCGCTCCGTTTCAGCTCTCCGCGAATTTGAACCTCAGTGTCATGGTCAGTGACCTCTATCGTTCCACACTAAGATATATCAGTCGTTCGCTCGACCACACGTTTCTAAAAGGATTTATATGCCTCAACAACTTTTGACGGATATCGAGTTCTCATATGTCGTATCGGTATCTACTGAGACATGATTAGCCATCTGCTACGGATTTTTTGTACTCATCGGGTGACCTGAGTCGGGTCAATTTTGCGACCGATCAGCCATATATAAGGATTCACCAGTCGAATAATATATCATATAGTGTTGTGTGCGCAGTCGATACTAGCTCCATTTCTTCGATAATGTTATCAATCGGACGAATATGCTGTATAATCCCAATTGCAGGTTTTGAAAGAGTGCTTTCGAGCTGCTCCCTTACGCGGCGTGTGCGAGGTCTGGTCAGGGTCAGCCACCGTGTTTGGCGCCCGCAGGTCGAGCTCAACCGCCACGTTGTTCGTCAATAACCTCCTGGGACATAATGCAGATAGAGAAAGGTGCGGAGCTGTGATACACCAATATGTTTGTCTCGTCAAGCACCACGAGCTCCTAGCACTATGAACTAATGATCCCAGTCGGCCTGCATACATCTTGGTTGACTGCTCTCGGCCTGAGCGTGAGGACGTTCTTTTAAGGTGATAAAATGTAAAATATGTCAAAGCGCCTTGACGAAACAAACACGAAGGCGTAAACGGTATTGCGTTATCTTTATTAGGTAAGAAGTTATTTGCGAAAATATTTTTTTGTCAAAAATCAGCTTTGTCTTTAATGACTTCTAGAGCCTAAACTATTGACCTGAGGTCAATTTTGAGGCAACTATTGCGATTGAAAATTTCAACTGCTAGCGATTGTCTTTTTTGGATGTTTGTTTCTAGATAGCGTAGTTTCCGAGACATTTGGGGTTTCTGGAGCTATGTCCTCAAACTGGAAAATTTGACCTTCGATGACCTCTGGTGACCTGAGTTTTGACGTGAGCGAAAAATTTAAAGTAGTTTCGAAATAATTTTTGATAACGGTTCGAACGGTGTTTTTTTGTTTTGGTCTACGTGCCATAGGAGCCGAGTTAGAGGGAGGGGGGGGGGTAAAACACCCCCCAGTCGGGCGAAAGAAATGCAGAGGCCCAGTGGGGCGCGGGATATGGGGACAGACCAGGACAGATCGACAAGGGTGTAACACCCTACTACTCAGATTTCGATTAAAGTCCGTTATAGTAGTTATCTAGGGCGCCAAATCACGCTGTGCAAGTTTCAGCTCGATTGCAGTTACGGATACCGAGTTATAGCCTCCGGCATTTTCGTCAGGTCACCCTGCACGACTTAGCCAATTAGCCAATAACTCCACAACAAATTATCTAATTCCTCGAAAATCATACATTTTCTTGAATGAGAAATGAAGTGAGGAGTATCATCCCAGACTCAATTTATATTTGTTGTATGGATTCTGATAAAATGACCATTGACCTCTGCCCTCTGGTGACCTGACCTGATCTTGAAACGAGTGCAGTGAAAATATGTTTGTTTTACGTAATATACTTTGTTAAAGGTTATCTTCACGCATCAATGTGAAAAAATCCACTAGTTGTGTATGTCCGCATATTAGAGAGCTTCACTATTCTTAATTCGAGCTTAACCCGCGGCATAACATCGCTCGTTTTTTCCGTCCCGCTTTTACAACCGAGAGAGAGCTACAATGAGTTCATTGTGTGCCTTTAGCGCATCGATGAACATTTGTGATACGATGCGGGGCTCACATGTGTTCCAAGTTGTGCAGAGACGCCAGACAGCTTGTTACATCAGACTGGAGAGTGAGTCTCGAGGGCCTACCTTAGACTACGTTCATATCGGCAAATGATAGGAACACGACTTCTAATGGCCTATCCATATGACCTGCTTACACCAATTGCGTGCACTACGAAGTTTTAGTGCATCTTCATGTATCTATACTTATATGAATTTTTCGGCCACGGGGCCATGACCTTCACATATTGAGGCTAAGAGAGCCAAAGATGAACGAAATATACACCAAAAACGTGCCAGTGGTTAGCAGTTAGTACATCAGGTTTCCGCGCTACAATTCACCGTGAATCTACATACATGGTCCTATACACTTACTAAATAACACCAGCGAGTTTGGTTGGAGCCGGAGGGACGTGCCGGAGGCTACGCCTCCCGAGGCACTTCATCTATACATACAAATTATCTCGGATAGCAGAGGACAAAGGAGTTCTGAAGCTGAGTACACCGTTGCCGTTCGTTTCAGCTTGCTAGGCACATCCTACACTCTTCTAAATATAAGTCAAATAATCAAAATACAATACAAGACGAAAAAAAAATGTATGTACCGTTTTTAGCTAACACTCTTCAAAATCTGAGTCAAATAATATGCCAAGATGACACATTTCTGTTAAGCGACAAGAGCTGTCGTGAAGTGCTTTTGTGCCGGAAGGTGACTCAGACTGTGGAGTTTCCCCAGTAATTCCTTGTGCTCCCGACATTTGAAGGAGGATGGTCGACTGTATGTATTATTTGGGCAAAACATCTACGAGACAGATAAGCCCGGGACTGTTGCTCTGCTCGCGTAGCCAGACCAGATGGATGAGCTCTGCCCCTCTGTCAGTTCCGAGCTAGGTGAGGCTCGGACCTATACTCACATGAAATCTCCCAGATAGGTGGTCTCTAGGGTGTGTTTGTTTTTCGTGCACTGCACCTGAAGAACGGTTTAGCTTCATTGAAACGCAGGCTGCCAGTGGCGCTCTTGTTGTTAACGTCGCACCTGGGATCTCTCTGAAGAGATGATTGGACCTAGACGGTGTAACTAGGAGTTAGCTATTTATGTGTGCGATATTAGGGCGCAAGTGAGGAGTGGGGATAGTGACTGTGCGGCGCGGGTGACGCGGGTGAGTGAGCATCACTCGCATATGGTCAGATGGTGTAGGCTTCAGGTCGTGGACCGGTCACGCAGCTCATGGATATTTGTGGTGCTCAGCGCCGGAGAGCTCTCTGCAGTCATGCACTCAATTTATCACTATGAACAGTTATCTGTATAGTCGCGTAACACATTGATCGTCACGCACTGTGTCTTGTATTCGCGTAGGAGTGTGCCGCTTTCCGAGTGAGTCGCACATATCAGTCGCTATCCCGTGCGCGTTGCACAACAGTTGACTTCTGACCAGAGAGTTTCACTTTGACGGTTTTCTGCAGCGCAAGGTGCTAGTATTACATATTTTCTCGTAAGCGCCTTATATGTTTGATGTACGAGAGTCTCGGCGATGGGGGTAAAAGTTCTGGTGAATTGACCGGCTCGATGATTAATTAGGAACAGAAAGGTGATATCGTCATCACTCTCCTGAACTTGTTTTTACTAGCAACAACGAACAGCTTCAATATGTTCGTGAATAACGCTTTTGGAGATAAAAACATAGAGATACAATTTTAACACCCTCGTGTTTGTCTCGTCAAGGCGCTTCCGAAACAATATTAAGTGGTGGACCTTTTTACGTTGGTCAACTTCAAAATTTGACCTCCGGTCAAGGTCATTTGGCAAGCCAGGTAGGTCATGTTGCATATCGGTCGACGCAAATCGACGATTAAAACACATTGGGGTGATTTGCACGTCTCTATCTGTATTATATTAAGAGTTATTGGCAAAATGCTGCTGGTGATCTCAGATGACCTCAGCTGACCTTGCAGAGTTCACTAAGCAGCAATTTCACCTGGTAAATCAATAAACTCACTCAACTTAACTTCCAAGTGGCTGTTATTGCAGCCTGAAACCTTCGTGTGGCACAGAAACCTCATTAAATGCCGTCATGGGACAAATTAATCATGTCGTGCTGGTGAAAAGAGAAAAACGCATTATATTTAGCAATTAAAAAGTACATTTATAGAAAATAACCATGTCCAATTTTTATCCTGTGGAAAGTCAGCTTACCTAAAAAAAAATACAAAAATATAAAACTAAAAACATCATTTTCACTGCGCTCGTTTCAAGGTAAGATCAGGTCACCAGAGGTCACAGGACATTTTATCAGAATCAACACAAAAATAAAAACTGGGCCTGTGATGATGTTCCTTACTTCATTGCCATTCCGAAAATGTATGGTTTTCTAGGCATTGGATAATTTGTTGTGGAGTTATTGCTGATTGCTGATATATTGCTGATTGCTGATTGGCTAAGTCATGCAAGGTGAACTCACGCAAATGCCGGAGGCTATAACTCGGCAGCCGTAGCTCCAATCGAGCTGAAACTTGCAATGCACGATTCAGCGCCTAAGAGAACCCTTATAACGGAGTAGTATCGAAATCGGAGATTTAGGGTGTTAATTTGGGGTTTTCGTCGGTATTGAGGCCTCGACTGAAGCTGGCACAGTTCAGGCCGGTCACCCGTTTGGGAGGGGTCGAATGCGTGACCGTTTGGACCGAATGCTATTTTGAGAGCTGGCTTCGTCGGCGCAGCGTTTCACCCATTGCTGTCAGTCATAATTTTCCGTCACAGAAAACCACATTAGTCTGCAGGTGAAATGGATATCATGTCACCAATTGCTTTGGGATAGACATCCGGCAAAGAAGGAAGGAAAACATATTTAATTGCACCATAGTTCTGCACGCTTGTAATCAAATCAGCACGGGGCTATTGGGAAGCCATTCCATTGGCCCGCTGTTTATTGCATTGGCAAAAAGTTGCCGATTCTGTCAGCAATAACAAATGATCAAGCCAATGAAAAAATAACGCTAGTGGCTCACCATCAAATAGATGTTTTCCGTGTCCAGTTTTGCTCGTCTGCGGAGAACGTGGATAAATCATTTAGCCGCGCTGTCACAATCTCGCTGCTGTAAGGGAAAACCATCTGCGCCGCGCATCGCTCTCCATTAACTACTACAGAACGCAAACAGTAGCCAGGAGGAGCACAGTAGTTGAAGAGCATTTCTAAGACAGCAACCACCAACAGCGGTGGTAAATTGCGCTGACCTGCTGGACGACGTCGTAGAACAAAATTTGTATTTTTCTTGCCAGGATGGCTTAATATTCATCACAAATGATCAATCAGAGGAGCCACATGTTTTTTTTGCATGCGTCATCGAATACTGGAGCGGTCATCACTTAGCATCGATTTCATTTTTCAAGAGTTTTTTTTTTCGTTTGTTCCTAGCTATCATAGTTCCCGAGATATATGGGGGTTGTTCGAAGCCAAGTCCTAAAAGTGGGAAATTTGACCTCTGATGACCTCTAGTGACCTCAATATTGAGCTGAGCCCAAAATACTCTTATAACTTCGAATGACTATGTCAAGAGCTTTCGAACATTTTTTTCTGCTTTCTTCTAGCCGTTTTAGTTTTCGAGTTAAAGGCAATTGCTACTGAAACGTCATGGTTCCACATGACAATGCTGTCCCGCATAGCACTACAAATATAAGTCTGACACGACTGAAAGCAGGGTAACTAGATAACACTGAAAGCCAGAAAGACAGCAAAAATATAGTTTTTCATAAACCATACAACCTACTATTTCTAGTTAGGCGGTGCGTTTGGAGAACATTTCGGTGAACATATTTATTTTGCACCTGAACTTCCCGCTGTCAGGACAGCGGATAGGGTGGTTTTACCCAGGGGGGCTCACTCCGGCACCTTCAGCATTACCAACGAGGGTCCAGCAAATGCCAGCCTCTGACTGGTCGTGACGTCACGTCACGTGGTCGTGACGTCAGCTGGTCACAGGTTCTGGTAGCCGGCATGCCAGCGTGTTAAATCTCGTTTGTATCGCCCCCTCTAACTCGAACAACAAAAAGCTACGCGAGACGCAGAGCAGAAACACAGCATCGAAAGCTCTCTAGAAGGCCATATTGAGTGTTTGACATTTTGGGATCAGGTCAAATTGAGGTCACCAGGAGGTCATCAAAGGTCACGTTTTCAAAGTGAAAGACTGCTATAGAAGCTCCGAAATATCTCGGGAACTATGGGACCAATTAACAAAGGAAAAAAGCAATCGAAAGCTCATGAAAATTCAAAACGACTTGTCTTAATCAAATTTAAACTAAGGTTCATAGTTTAGACTCCAGAGATCATCAAAGGTCAGGAGGTATTTTTTTTATAAAAGTGTGTCATAAATAAGTTTTTAATGATTAGACACATAGTAATAATTTTTTGGGACGGGTAATTGCACATTTTCCCTGACTGTATATCCTAGGGGCAGGGGCTGCGGATTCCGGGGGGCAGGGTGTGCAGTTGCACACCCTGAAAATCTTGAGGGGGT
>VOPJ01003322.1:0-24139 GCA_014673585.1 Semibalanus balanoides
TCACAGCATACAACCACAGGGATAACAACAACAACAACAACAACAACAACAACAAGATCAGGCGAGAGGCCCTGTGGAGCGCACAGTCACAGCATACAACCACAGGGATCAGGCGAGAGGCCCTGTGGAGCGCACAGTCACAGCACACAACCGCATGGATCAGGTGTGAGGCCCTGTGGGGCGCACAGTCACAGAGGCACGTAGCCAGAATTTGTCTCAGGGAGGGGCACGTCGGATAAAAAATGCTCCTCAGCCATATGCTGCTGACCGGGGGTAGGGATGGGTCGTCGGAGAATCTCATTCTATCTAGTGTGAATGTATTTTGTTCAGGGGGGCATGACACCCGTGCCCCCCTCCCCCCTACTTGACTACGTCCCTGCAGTCACAACACACAACCACAGGGCTCAGGCGACTGTGGAGTGACTGGAGCGCACAATCACAGTACACAACCACGGGTCTATAGAAATGTGCTTCTTGACTTCAGGCGACCAATGGGCTCTTTGGTCCAATTCGTGCAGAAAAGATATTGGCACATCCTTGGCATTAGAAGCCTATTTAATAATTTGTGAGCTTTTGCAAGAAAGCAATTCACAATCAAAATCATCATCATTGCGAATTTTCATCATTGAGATAAATTCAGGAAGCTGCGAAATGATGTCTCCGCCTAAGAGTTGCATGTGAATTGCATATATGGCGATTGTATACGCAAACCAGCCCCTGGTTGAACTTGACAGTGGTATACTAACGACGAACCAGTGCATTCCCACCTGAGTTTGTCGTTAGTGTCTGCCAGAAGGATCACCACTGTCACGTTAGCTCTCTCAGCGGCAGTGGAGCACCTGATCAGTGAGCGCAGCGTTTTGGAAAGATAACGCTCCTTACGGAACACCTGCAGAGAGTGGAGGAAGGAATAATAATTAGTTAATTGGGCCATGGTGACCAGAATGTCCTGTTTCGTCCGAGTTCTTATCAAAATACATATAAGAGATAAGACATTTAAAATGTTCTCGAAATATCAAATGTGTAACATTTATTGTTTCGCATCATGTATGAACACATCATTAGAAATGTAAAAAATGAGTATATCGTGATTCACTATCAGGTGCCATGTGTCGCCAGTCGCCACTAGCAAGGGAGTCGCCACTTTCTGAAAGTTGGGGAGACAGAGGCATTTTGAAATCGATTCGTTCCATACAACGTCCATAGGTCTAATATTAAAATATGATAATGTTGGTGAATGTCCCTCCTCCCCCTACGTCCAACGCCCATGACAGTAGATATTTGTTTCCATGACACAATGAGCGCCACACAAAGCATTGTGTTAGCTCCCATGTCCTTACTGATCATCAGACGCCACACGTTATTCCTCGCTAAAACCGAATAATGCACCGAGCCGAACATAACGCCATAACATAACGTCCTGGACACAGTCGTCATTAACACTGCAATTCCTCGACCCTGACCGAAGCAATGCCGATGGTGAGGAAGCCGAGGGTGGCTCGTGGCCGGCCCAGAAGCAGTGTGCTGTCCGGCACGTCCAGCAGGACAGGGGCCGGGGCCGGCACCTGCGGCTGTCCTGCCCCCGTTCGGCACGGTCTTGCCTCAGGCCGGTCGGCATCGTCGGCCGTTACCCGAAGATCCGACCACACAGTACTCCAGTTACCGGTCCGGCTGAGCACTACGATCGGCCACACGGAGCAGCGAACATGACGATTAGGGAAGAGAGCATCCAGGTTTAGGTATGACAAAAGTACATTTTACTTTTATTTTACGTGCACGGTGAGCTTTTTTGAAGTTGTGATCAAATAGCCGTTTTTACGATGGATTATTTTGCGCGAAATGTTTTAAAACATTTTAAAATGTTTTACGAAAACGAAAACATGTTTTAGTAGTAGCCGCTTTAACGATGGACTAATTTGCGAAAAAAAAATGTTTTGGCCTCGCCCTACGGGACCTTAGGGCGAGGCCAAAATATTTTATGCAAATTAGTCCATCGTGAAAGCGGCTACTACTAAAACATTTTAAAACATTTTATAATGTTTTAAAACATTTCGCGCAAAATAAGCCATCGTGAAAACGGCTAATATAACGATGTCATGGGTTTTGGGCCGACGTTAGAGCTTAGGTTCCGGAGTCTTGAGCATGTATATAGGGGTTTTAGGCCCAAAATATTTAGATGACTTGAAATCAGAACTTTCCTTTTATATTCGGAATTTGTACGGAGTGATCTCGGTGCATTTTATACTTACGATTTTTTGGCTGTATAAAATGATCGCTTATGCAGGGTAAATGTTGCATTGCGCAATAATTCAAGACAATTACAGCTCATCGACGAACCGGTCCCCAGGATTCGAACCCGGGACCTCTCGCACGGCAGACAAACTATCACCGCTGTGCCCAATTACGTGCATAAATCTACGGAATGCATGCGTCACCTGTGACGTTGTGGTCGACCGTGAGCCAGACGACGTTGAGCGTGAGCAGGAGGACAGAGATCAGCGCGACCCCGGCCAGGAGACGCGGCGACCTCAGCATGACCTTGACCTCGGAAGACAGCCCAAGGCCGTGCCTCGGTGACCAGTGGTGGCGGTGATGACTGTGGACCAATCGGGGACTCCGTGTTCCGTTCACGACCGATCCTACAGACGCGGAAGGTAAAAATACTGCAACAGTGCTACAGACCTACACGACATATTCAACTGCGCGTGGAAGCATTATGATGATAAAGTTGTTGACAAGCTACATCAACCTAGAGGGAGATTGTTATGCCCTGAGCTCACAGCTTTGCCACTTTTTTGTGTTCCATCAATTTAATAATCGTATTCATTTAAACAATAGATTAAATTCGTAGTCTTGTAACTAACCTTCAAAGGTATGAAATAGTGATCTCATTTAGAGTTTATCCTTTCAAGCTAGAGAACAAAAAACATGCTGAACATATGTTGCACAAGTAACGTACTATGTTCCTTACCATAAAACTAAATCACATTGATGTTACCGTCATAACATGTTCTACAATTTATAAATTGATAGAATGACAGGAAATGTCTACTTTTCTACAACGTCACGTCACTCAGCCATCACTCAAAGAATGCACCAATCAGAATCAGTGCCTTCTGCCTACAGCTGCTAGCAATATAGCTGTTTTCACGATGTATTATTGCGCTGATGTATTATTCTGAATCTTTCTGAATTGTTTTAAAATATTGTAATATTCAAGTTTTAGTATACCTATGATATATTCCAATAAATTATTTACTGATTTAGGTGATATTATCACCATTCAATAGTTATGGAAACATGAATTGAGCTCATAACAAGTTAATGATACAAAATTGGTCATGAAAAAAGTGCGTCTAGAGTCCACACATTCAGCTGAGCATACCGACATAGGTACTAGCCACTAAATCTGGCAGCGTTATGGATCACAGGTCGGTCTGTGCTTGCGCAATGATGTGCTAGAATCGATTCGCTGCTCCATTGCATTGGGCGAGTTCATTGTGCGTCAATTACGTCCAATTATTGGTCCATATGGCGACCAATAAAGTCACACGCCACATAATATTTATGAATCATTCTGAATCATTCGAACAGATTCAGTCTGAGGAGATCGGTGGAGACTAGTTGCAGGTTACCGAACCCACTGTTTTATGCATTGATGGAACGCAATTTAATTACAAATATTGTATATAATAGCCATTTTCATGGCTATTATAAACAATACACTGTGACTGACTGATACAATGTGACTGATTTGGTAATCGGTCGGTCAGGCTTACAATTTATTGGACAATGGACACTTCGGTCAGCTTAATCGTAACCAATTCACTTTTTTGCCACATTTTACGCATTCGTATTGCTATCCAGCAAATTGATACAGCAAATTTATGTAAATGTCTTTGGTCTTGCTTGCAGCATTCATTATTTTGCTTTGCAAATGCATTTAATTCCTTTTTCACAATTATAGATGCTTTTTGGAAACAGTGCATACCTATGCATTTTATGAATTATGATGTATCCAAAGCTATTTGCACTGTGTATAACAAGTGTACTATGAAAATCGTCAAATCTTTGGCCATTTTGCTTTAACCAAAATCGGTCAATTATTTGGTCAACCAAAATGCCTTCCTTGTTCGTATTGGTTTTGGTCAGGAAATTTTGGGAAAATGACATCACTAGGTAACACCATTAATAAATAACAACAATAACAAACACATTAATAGGTTAACACTTTTAACGATTCCACTAAATGCACTTTGAAGTTTTAAAAGCAATGGTTGAGGCATTTGTGGCAAGAACATACCTTCTGTCCAAATGAACAAATCTTCCCAACTCGAAATGTGAAGCAAAACACAACAAGTTACGTCTGCTCTGAATATTTGGTACTAGATTATAAGAGGTTATCAAATAAATTGTAAAACGTCTTAAGCGTAAAATAATTTCGCGTTCGTTGCGACATAAACTGCTTGGCCGTGGTTTTAATATACTCACAGAATAGCTCTGTCCCTTCTCTGGTGAACAGCCGGCAGGGCTTTACCATATAGTGGTAGCTTTATCGCCCCCGACCGTGGTCACTCGTGCAGGCCGACTGAGCCGGCTGTTCTGACCTAGCCAAGCCGCACCTTCCTCCCCCTCCTCCCCCCTACTCGACGCGCCCCCACCCAGCGCGTGTCACCAAGTATCGAACAAGGTGACTCCACCGCCGCACCAGTGGCACCACTACTAAGTGTCTGGCACGCGGGGAAACTATCGGATTCACATGTTCCGTGTTGTGGTAGTGGGGCTGCGAGATACGATCGGGTTTTGTCTCGATTTATGCTTGACTAAGGCTATATGCAGGGTAGTGGGCATTCCTATTTATGTTAGGCGAAATATATACAAAAATCAAATTAATCTGTGTCACGTTCATGGAGAAAACAGCTCCCACCCGAGTCTCCTCACTAACGTAAAAGATCATCAACACTGATCACTGATTCTGATGAGTATTTTCGCTTATCAATTCTGCTAGTACTGAAAGGGGAATGCTAGTACTGCTAGTACTGCTAGTACTGAAAGGAATAAATTATATGCATGTTGATTGTTGAAGTTACAACATTCGATGTTGCAATATCCAGAAATTCACAAATCAGAGAGTAAGTCCTAAGACTGACAGCGTAAGTACGCAACTATGGATCTAATGCTTTCAATATTTTGCAAAAATTATATTAAAAGAAGTAGAATGTCGTTGCTCTTTAACCGCGCCCTGGAGGGGGGAGGGCGAAAACCACTAAAAACTAAGAATTTGCGAGGATAGCGGAAAAAGGACGGCACGCAGCGCCGCTGCTTTTTTGCATACCTGAAACCGTTCTTATATATAAAAAATAGAGCCACGGCTCGATTTTTTTTCTTCGAATCAAATGCTTAGCCATTTTCTACTATAGCAAGTCGTTATTATCAACAAAGTTAGTTGAAAACGACAGCATGCTTAGTATTATTGAGTTTCTTAGTTTTATTTTCGAGACATCGAACAGTAGTTCGTAGGTCAGAGCCTATGATAAAAAACATGGTTCGATTTTTTTAAATTAAATGCTGAGCCTAATTTAAGTACCCACATCATGTAAAATTATTGACCTCAAATCATCTCAAGTTATGTCACCAGAGCAGGTCACGTGATGACCCTGCCTCCAAAACGTTTGCAGCCGTACCACAGCCACAGTTTTAGGCCGATCGGTTACAAATTTGCAGGATTTTATCATGTCATAGATACCTACAATTTTTTAACTCTGATTTCTTTCTGATATCGGTGACTTAAAGTCGGATCAATTTCGTGACCAGCAATGAGGTCACCAGCAGTTTTGTGTTAATAAACTATCGACAGAATGAAGATTAGATAAATGAAATCGGTACCAATGTGTTTGTTTCGTCAAGACACGTTTCCCAATATGTAAAATGACCAACTTGGGTCACACTTCACCTTGACCTAACTCAATTTTATTAGCTGACCAAACCTGGTCAAAATGGAAATGCTTCGAATCTCCTTAACGAGACGTCAATGTTGAAATGAAATTAAATGAAATGTAATGAAAATGAATGTGATGTGATGAAATGAAAAAAAATGATGGCGTCAAACATTGTTTTATCTTAACCCGCGCCACACTGGGCCTCTGCATTTCCCGCGCCCGATTGTAATGACGTCAACAGACACTCCACGAATGCGCGTGGCTATTACAAGTCATGGGTCGATTAAATAAAACAGCAGGGAAGTCATAATCGTCACGATGGAAACCAAGCAAACTATCACGCAAACGTAAACACAAACACACACACACCACACACATACCAATACACACTTACATCGTCGTAGTCAACATTGTCGAAAAAAGACCGGCCGAGTTTAAAACGTTTTGGTTCCAGCCCCCTCACATCATCAGGCAACGCGTTTGGGAACTGGGGAGTGTTTGAATACCCCCCTCTTACTCAGCTCCTCTGGCACGTAGAACAAAAACAAAAAACATGGTTCGAACCGTTGTCAAACATCTTTTCGAAACTTTTCAGATTTGTTCGCTCACGTCAAAACTCAGGTCACCAGAGGTCATCGAAGGCCAAACTTTCGAGTTGTAGGACTTCGCTCTAGAAACCTCCATATCTCTCGGAAACTATGCTAGATAGAAACAAACTGAAAACAGCAGTCGATAGCCATTGGAATTGGCAACTAACGTTTCATCCTCAAATTCGACCATAGATCAATAGTTTTGGCTTTAGAGGTCATAAAAGTCAAAAATGCTGTTTTTTGGGCTAAAATGTTTTTGCTTATAACTTTTTATCTAAAAAAGACAACAAAAAACGTCTTGAGACATCGTGTTCGGCTCTTCAAGGTGCTTTAAAATCGTGTATTTGTTACCATTTTAGGTCAACTTGAAAAAATATCCCAGGTCAAGGTCAAGTGGTGACCCAAGTAGGTCATATTGCATATTAAGAGACGTGGCTCGACGAGACAAACACATTGGTGTATGTTACACTTATCTATCTGCATTATGTGCAGAGTTATTGACGAAAAGGTGTTGGTGACCTCGGATGACCTCAGATGACCCCGTATGGGTCACTGAACAAAACCTGCACTTGGATCATACATAATATCCTATGATAACATAATCCAGAAGAATTGGACTGATTTTCTCGAAAAAGGAAGCATTTGAATATTTATCCATTGACTTATAATGCGGAGGTCAAAAAATTAAGCTTACCACAGGTCAACGATATAAAAAAACGAGATACACATTTTGTATATGCTGATGGCTCAATTTAACCCGCGCACCAACGGGGTCTGAGCCAACTTCGAACCGACGGGGGGCGGATAACCGTCCCCCCCCCCAGAGATCTCGAAAACTACGCAACGTAGCGAGAAGCGAAAAACGGCGTGAGGTAGGCCGTGACGAGTACCAGAGAAAATACATATACTATTTATTGATCAGGTCAATAGTGTGGTCACCAGAGGTCAAAACAGGTCAAATTTTCCCATATTTCGAGTAAGTTGAGCATTGCTTCACATAATCCGGGTAGCTTCAGTAAACTAACAAAGCTAGAGCGATCCGAAAAAAGGCACTGCCAATTGCCTTGAAGCCCTCTTTGCTTTGTGTCCTCAGATTTGAGATATATCAATAGTTTAAGGCTGCAGAGGTCAGCGAAGGTTCAAATGCTTAATTTTTTACTGAAAAAGTTTATTGTTAATAACTTTTTAGTACAGTAAAGCGCCGTAGTTGGCGATGAACGAGCGAGCGCGAAGGAAATGTATGGTGAATTTCAACTCAATCGGGGAAGTAGCTTCTGAGATACAAAAAAGGTGCGCACGTGCGCACGTGCGCACGTGCGCACATCCCTGACACCCATCCCTGACTTATTGAAATGTGGAGGCTGAGAGGTCCCTAACCACACACAAAATTTGAACACAATCGGCTCAGCCGTTCCCGAGATATAAAATAGGGGTGTGCACGTGCGCACGTGCAGACTAGAGCCACCCCACCCCTGACTTGTGGAAAGGCGGCGGCTGAGAGGTCCCAAACTGCTCACCAAACTCGAACACAATCGGTTCATCCGTTTCTGAAATATAGAATAGGGAAGTGCACGTGCGCACGTGCAGAGGTACCCTACCCTTGACTTGTGGAAAGACGGTGGCTGAGAGGTCCCTAACCATTCACTAAATTTGAACACAATCGGCTCAGCCGTTCCTGATATATAAAATAGGGGTGTGCACGTGCGCACATGCAGAGTCACCGCACCCCTGACTTGTGGAAAAGCGGCGGCTGAAAGGTCCCTAATCACACACCAAATTGGAGCACAATCGGTTCAGCCGTTCCTGAGATATAGAATAGGGGTGGTGCAACGTGGCGCACGTGCAGAGACACACACCCCTGACTAGTTGGAAAAGCGGTGGCTGAGGGTGCCCAACCATACACCAAATCGAGCACAATCAGCCCAGCCGTTTCCAGTTTTTGCGACAAACACATTTCAAACACCCCTCACGCCGGCACGGCGCCACACGCAGTGCGTAGTCACCAACATGAAGTCGGCACTAATGAAAAAAATGGTAGGTTGGGATGGGGCTACTCAGCAAAGAAGCCCGCTTGTCAATCGGACGTGCGGTTCCAAAGATATGAGCTTTTAAAAAGCGTCGCCACGGGTCGGGTTGGGTCGGGTCGGGACGCTCATAATCAGATTTTTCCCATATACCACCTAAAGACGAGCGAGGGCTTCGCGCTCGCTCGTAATCAAAGATAGAGTAGCGATTTTGCCACCATCGTGTTTCTCATATCACGGCGCATCGAATCATATATCGTATGATGTAGCTAAGTCAAACTCAAAAATTTGACCTGACCTGACCTGAGGTCATATCAAGGTCAAGTCAAATTTAATGTCAATCGATGGAGATCGACAAGAGAAACAGACTGGTGAAAATCACAGCACTCTACCTCACGTAGAAGATGAGTTATTGTACAAAAACCATATGACCTGGGGGCACATTGCATTTGATCTTAAGGAGGTCACGAAAGAAAAATACGACATTCATTCTTCTGCTTAGCTTCAAAATAAAATAGTGATTAGGATGAAAAGTGACCACATTTAGCCGGGTTTTGTTCGATTGGTGCACATCTCAATTTTCTCCCTTAGACTTAAATGGAAGGTCACAAAATTGACATGACCTCAGGTCACCGATATAAAAAATCCGAGATAAACAAACTGTAGATATCACACACTGTGAGTTTCAAACTGTTTGGTTCACCACTGTGGCTTCGGCAAGATGTCAAACTTACCAAAAACGTGACTTGAGGTCAGGTTTCATTAAATGTGGACCTGAACAAAGTGACCTTTGAAAGTTAGGAAGACCAAAAACAATTTAGTAAGTGTGGGCTAATTGGTGCCCAAACAGCTATTTGCAAGAATTTGGCGGCGCTACGAGCCGCCGTTTTTCCGCTAGTCCGGAAAAACCTGTGGGGGCGGATATCCCCCCCCGTCGCGTCGGTGCGCGGGTTAATCCTAACAGTTTTATATCGATTCCTTAAAAACTGTGGTCATGGCACGACCTCAAACTTTTTTGGAGGTGGGATCACATGACCTGACCTGGTAACCTGACCTAATCCGACAGGATACTTAAATTTTCGCAAAATATGTGGAAAAGATCAATGATTTGTTATGCCAAATTTGGCGGCGCTAAGCGCCGTCGTTTTTTTCGTTATCTTGATAAAACAGGAGGGGATGTTCAAACACCCCCCCGTGGGGCGGGGGTTTGAAAAGGTAAACGATTATTTTAAAAAAATGTTGACAAAAAATAGGCCTTTTTACATTTAGGACCTCTGAATCAACTCAGGGGCGGATCCAGGCCCCCTCGGTTTTGGGGGCAACTTTTCCGGCAAAAAAGTGTACCTCTATTTTTCCCAAACGGATTTCGGCTTTTCACCTTATTTGTCATTAGAGCATTGAAGAAATACTTTTCCGTATTCTTTTTATATTTTCGGAAAAAATGGCTTAAAACGTGTTTTGGGGTTAAAAAAACTCGCGGAAAAACTTCTAAGGTTTTAAAAAGTCATAAATCGGGGAAAAAACACCACAGAACACCATTTCCGTAGATTCACCTAGGTAATTAATAATAACGTTTATCTTATACCAATTCGCAGGGGCGTCACGATAATTATTGAGGGGGTCGGCTGAATGACGAGAAAACGTATATCCGTTTTGGTCTGCGTGGCATGCCTTTTGCAACAGTTTGAATTGGATTTCCATGTTATAATACGGCATTTGTTCTGAATGTTAGGTAATTAATAATTTAGGTGTTTTAGGGGCCGAATCCGTTGTCAATCGTTCGCGCGCCTTTTTCGAACTCGGCAGGGCCATGCTTAACTTGTAGCCAGCTTGAAAATTAACCTCGCCTCAGGGGGCCCTGACAGGCCTCCCTGATGTTTTTTCTGAAATCACTTTTTACTCATGCGGCGCATCTTGCTGAAATTTCACTAGCTGAGTTGACAACAATTATACGTATACTGTCAAAATTTTACTGAAATTGGTTCAGTCATTTAGGAGAAAATAACGTTTTAGTGACGATTCTAGTTGGTGGAAAGACGGCGACTATATTGTAAAAATCGTAGAAAATAGAGTTTTGCAGCAAATTGCTAACAAAAAGTGAAAAAGATCGAAAATGATATTTTAATTAGGAAAGGCGAACTCGGATTTCCGAAATTTTGGGTTTGTTACCCTAAAAACTGAAAAATGGGGGGATCACGAAAAATTAAAATCGACAAAAATCTTGAAAAACCGAAAGATAAGTGAGATAACTAAATATGGGAAATACCCCAATCAAATTTCAAAGGCACGATGACTGCAATAACTATTTATTTGAGATTGAGTGGTGGCTCCCTATGTGTAAGAAACTCATAACGTCATTTTTAAATACTTTTTGGACTGATTTTGACCAAGATACAAGCCAGAAATACATTTTCTGTATTTCTGAGACAAAACTGGTTTAGGGCCAAGATTTGTATTTACATTTATCATTTCTTACTTATGAGGTTTTCCTGACGGAGAAAAAGCCGCTATTTCTTGACGTGATCGAGTCGAGGTATTCACTTGACCTGGGGAAGTTCACCCAATGAACTGAAACCTAAAAAAATTGATACCGTTAGATTCCTCACATGACATTGCAACATTGTTGGTTCTTACCGGCGTTGCTCTATGGCGCTTTGGTTTGAAGTTAACAGGGGATATTGTCAGTCCAACGCCCNCTGGTAATGAGCTGGCTGACCAGCATGCCAACAAAGCCACCAACCTTGGTGCCCCCATTCAAAATTTTCAGGGTGTGCAACTGCACACCCTGCCCCCCGGAATCCGCAGCCCCTGCATACACAACACCAATTCATCTGGAACAACACCCAAACCCAACTAAAAAAAATTCACCCAAATATCGAACTCTGGGATTCCAACAATCAGAGATCCAGAACAGAGGAGAGATCCCTTACCCGCCTTAGAATAGGACATACATACCTAACACACCGCTACCTACTAGAAAGAAAACCCAAACCTAAATGCACGCAATGTAACTCTAACTCTAATCTAAACATCAAACACATCCTAATTGACTGTCCTGCCTATCGGACGCACAGAATCCCTTTATTATCCTACTGTTCCCAACACAACATTCCACTAAACCTTTCCAACCTTCTTGGGAATGATCATCCAACCTTAATAGATCGACTCTTTTGGTACCTATCGGACACCAAACTTATGAAAAATTGTAAACCCCGGACCAATAATGCCTTAAAAAAGAGAAAAAAAGAGAAAAAGTTGAAAAAAAGAGCCAATGGAGTCTAATGCACTTCATCCAAATAAATCGAACTAAAAAAACACACAAAAAAACAAACAAAAAGATGGCCAAACAATCAATCAACTTAAAGGCAAAATGGCGAGGGGTGTTAGGATGTGCATTGTATCTTATGAATGAAAATGTTCCCTGTAACCCACCCCTCCCCCAATTTTCCCCAATACTACCCACCCTACCTCAAAAACAGAGACAGAAAGACAGAAGAAAAGGAGAAAATGGAGAAGAAAAAAAGGAGTATTGATGAGCACAAAAAACGGGCCAACATCACCTAGCGGATTGGACGGCCTAATACGAATAAGCATAAGCATGTGCTGAAGAGGTCCGCTAAACACACACCAAATTTGAAACACAATCGGCTCAGTCGTTCCTAGATTAATAAAATAGGATGGTGTGCACGTGCGCACGTGCAGAGCACCCCAACCCCTGATCCTTTGGAAAGGCGGCCGGCTGAAGGTCCCAACTACTCACATTAACTGAATCACAATCGGTTCAGCCGTTTTCTGAAATATAGAATAGGGGTGTGCACGTGCAAAACGTGCATAGGGGAGGTACCTTAAACCCTTGAACTTGTTGAAAGACGGTGGCTGAGAGTCCTATACCACTCACCAAATTTGAACACAATCGGCCTCAGCCGTTCCTGAGGTATAAAATAGGGGTGTGCACGTGCGCACGTGCAGAGTCACCGCACCCCTGACTTGTGGAAAAGCGGCGGTTGAAGGTTCCCTTCTTACCACACACCAAATTGGAGCACAATCGGTTCAGCCGTTCCTGAGATATAGAATAGGGGTGTGCTCGTGCGCACGTGCAGAGGCACCCCACCCCTGACTAGTGGAAAAACGGTGGCTGAGGGGTCCCTAACCACACACCAAATTCCAGCACAATCAGCCCAGCCGTTGCGGAGTTTTTGCGACAAACACATTTTAACACCCCACACGCGGCACGCGCCACGCGCAGTGGTAGCCACCAACATGAGTCGGCACTGGTGAAAAAACATGGTAGGTTGGATGGGGCTACTCGGCAAATAAGCCCGCTTGTCAATCGGACGTGCGGTTCCAAATATATGAGCTTCTCAAAAGCGTCGCCACGGGTCGGGTCGGGTCGGGTCGCTAATTAATCATATTTTTCCCAATATGCCCACGTAAAGACGAAGCGAGCGCCTTCGCGCTCGCTCCGTACTAATTTGCATTCAGGAAAACAATTTCAGCAGTATGTTAACAAAAAATTGGGTTAAAATATTTGTTGTTAATCTCTATAATTACTCAGTACAAACCCTCACTTACGCAGCCGTTAGGGTGGTACCACCCTCCCTAACCAAGTCACACTTTCCGGTAAGTGTGACTTACGGTTAGTACGGCTATAAGAACGGACGCAATTTTCGAGCTAGTGCGACTTGAAGTTAGGGTGGCTATAAGAACCGAAAATCGAGTTCTCACTAACCAGAAAGTGTCACTTAAAAAGCCCCCCCGCCCCTTAAAAGGGGAAAAAGGCCCTAAGGGTGACTTTAAGTGTGCTATAAGAACCGAAACTCGAATTTCAAGTGTCACTTAGCCTAGTGCGGCTGGTTAGTGCGCCTATAAGAACCGGGCCCAGGTCGAACAAGTTAACGGCGTAAGAAAGAGTTACATTGTTATCCTACTAGTTGGCAGCACCAGTCTAACCCAATTAAGTAAAATACGGGTATATATTCTTAAATTAGGGAAATACAAGGCATAGCAAAAAGTCCCCCTTTTGGCCCAAAATTTTTGGGAAGCAAAAAATGTTGGAAAACCACTGAAAATGGTTTAGATTAAAAAGGAGGTCAGAAGAGGAGTACTTGTCGACCAATCAGGGGACGAGGGACTCAGGTGCGCCCGTGAAGGCGAGGTTTTGAATAGGGCGGCACAGACCCCGGAGGACAAGGAACGGACAGTGACAGCGTCGACCGCCATATCGGTGACGTCGCTCGAAGTCGTGGTTCGAGACAAGCCCCTGGCCGGTTCCGTGAGGAACCGTGTCGGGAAAGAAGTCTGGCAGTGACGAGCGTGACCCGCCCTAATCGGTGACGGTCCGCTCGGAAGGTCTTTGGCTCGAGACAGCCGCCATGGCCGGTTCGTGAGGAACCGGCCGGGAAAGACTGGCATAGACAGCGGACCCGCCATTACGGTGACGCGTCCGCTCGAAGTCTTGCGTTCGAGGGCGACCCTTGGCCGGTTCCGTGAGAAACCGTGCCGGACAAGCTGGCAGTGACAGCGTGGACCCGCCATACTCGGTGACGTTCCGGCTCGAAGTCTTGGTTCGAGACAGCCCCTGGCCGGTTCCGTGAGGAACCGTGCCGGGAAAGACTAGCAGTGACAGCGTGACCCGCCATATCGGTGACGGTCCGTTCGGCAGTTAGCGCCGCCCCAACACTGACGATGAAAGTGTTTCAACCATGTCGTAAGACTGACTAATTTCCTAAGCTTTCCCCGCCTTGTCCTGGCAACGATTGCCACGGAAAATTAAACGATTTTCTTTTGAGATGTCGTAAAGCTGCTCATCCTACTGGTAGCTAATGGTGCCACGCTGTTACTGTCACCGGTGTCATTGAACTCAGTGTTGAGGTCCGGTGCCAGCAGGCTGTGAACAGTTGCTATAGCAACTGTTCACAGCCTGCTGGCATAGTTATGGTTGATAGTGCGCATGTTTTGTTTCGTGAACATTTCGTGAACGCGTTGTACAGTTGTACCAGCAGGGCTTTTGATTGTCCTGCTTGCTCACTTTTAGAACTGAAGGATTATTTTAGAACTGAAGGAATATTTTTTAGAGCTGCAGGATTGGTAATATCTAGATGTGAGTTATTAATATTATGTCACAGAGGTGATTATTTGCAAAGTGTAGTACCTCTTGTCTTGACTTAAGATTTGTCACCGAAGCTCCACTGATAGCTATAGATTCTTGTCACCGCTTTAGAACGGCAGAATGGCAAGTTTTCCCAGCCCTTGGGGTATGAGGGATATATTTTGTCATAATGAAAAACTATTGTAATCGAGACGGAGTCTTTATGGCAATTAAGTGACTGGGTTGACTTGATGATGTAGAGGACGGGTGAACTCTGGATGAGTTAAACCGAACTGAAACTTTGTTTATGACAGTAACTGACGAAGTGTAGTCACGTGTATGCGTCATTGGAAATTATTGTATGTATGGTAGATATATGCCGCCGAGGCCCGCCGGCAAAATGGATATTATTGAATGGTATGATAATCTATATTTACCTTGCTTTGATATGAATACAGTTACTGACCATTGAACTCGGTTGCTACAGTATGGACGGACGAATGGGGAACCGAACGAGTAGAGAACGAAGGGAGAGATAAACGCACCGATATCAATGTTACTGACTTATCAGGGATTCCATCAAGTTTCCTCCAAGGTAAGTATAGACCCAGGATTCATGAATAAAGGTAACTGACAAGAAAGATAAGTACGGACCCAGCCAGACCTACATGAAGCAGACTAGACACAGGATTGTCCCCCGCCCATCCTCCAGTACAGTATGCCCAGGCCCAAGGCTATAGAAGACCCAGACCGTCCAGCCGGCAGTGTCGAGTTTCAGCCTTCACGTCGTCAGAGACGCGGCCGGCCACGGGCCGTCCGTAGTAGTGTTTCAACGTGCCGCGGGGAAGGGCGAGACCAACAGATGTGGATCCGTCACCTGTGTCAACGACGAAGGGAGGGGTTCAACTGAGGTCAGGCAGCTAGAAGGGAGACGCAGGTATTTGGGGACAGCATAGATCATCTCGGTGAGTACCGATGGATCCAACTAATCGGTAAGTTTCCAATGGGAGTATATGCATCGTGTGAGAAAATACACCAAACGAAAGAGGAAATATTTGCTAGTTCTTAAAATAATAATTATTTTTCATTAACTACTCCCTTCTTTCTAGCAATAAGGCCAACTATTTGGCAAGAAGAATGAGCGTCTCATCCGTACTTTAAATTGGTGACGTCCACAGCATGAGTAGCTGGACTTCGCTACATGCTTAAAGAGATTGATAATTTATTTTGAGCCTCCGATTTTGTGGAAATGTGATTGTTTTCAGGAACACAAAATACTAACATTTGGTTGAGTAAAAGTAGAATGCATATTTCAGTTGATATCATTTTTGTCTGCATTTAAATTTGTTAGGAGTTATAAGGAAACCGAAAAACTTTGGTAGGCTACTAATAAAAAGCGTGTTACATCCTACCAAAATTACCTAGCGACAAAATAAAACAAAGGAATAAGCAAGAAAATAACGTTTTATACACAAATTAAATTAGTCAAAAATGAAACAATGGCAAGTTGAAAACGTCAGACCACTTCCGTATTGTAATGAGTATCAGTATGGATATAATTAGTAGCCCAGAAGTTGATGTCAGTTATAATTTCTTAGTATTGATATGCGTGATATCATTAAAGAAGTGAAATAAAAATGGAAAATGTCTCTCATGTTGAGCTAATCCAGTGAATTTTTTACGCAAAATGACAAGCAGAGTTACTTTACAATCGTTGATTCCTGATGAAGGCTCCATCTCTTTCAACATAAGCGAGCGTGGAAGTGATTAGGCCTGTGACGTCACACGCCTGATAGCGGTGTTACTTCTCGGTAGTACGGGTTTTACGCAAGTGTGAGTTTTGCCAGCCGCTACTTAAATAATGTTTAAGCATGTTTCTTATGGCTCAGATTAAAACAATTAAAGTTACCAGCTATGTCAGAAAAATAATACTCTTTCTCTGAACTATTAACATTTCCAATAATTTTGGTGACCTGCATATTACTCCATTATGTCCTCCCCATAATATAGGAGAGGATTACGTCACTGCGGCACGCCAGCAAGACGGTCGTACGGTAATCCAGTGAGTTTATGAAACAAATATAAACTGGAGGGAAATCTTGTTTGTAGTCAAAGAAAATATAAATGCAATCCTGCGGGGACTAGTTTCTAAATTTAATCAGATATTAATTCATTATAAGTATGTATTTATTTGGCGAATTAGTTTTATTATTGTAGTTTTTTTTTCAGAGTTTTCAAGAGGATTGGACTTTATATATTACAAAATTCAGATATTTCGGCACACATTGTGGCGCCTTCTTCAGTGAAATAATGGCTATATTAAGATTACAGTACGGTATCTTGAAACCTTTGTTCCCAAAACCGCTAACGCGCTTTTCTGGGAACTGACGGAGTTTATTGGGCCCAATCGGTATAAAAGTTGAAACGGCACCGTTTTGGAGCATGCCGCATCGACTGTTGAAGACGGCGAGTCGCTATCTCTGATAGATTCAGAGTTGATGCGTGGCAGTAGCGCTTTATTATATAGGCCATATCCATTATTATATAGGCCATTATTTCACTGAAGAAGGCGCCACAATGTGTGCCGAAATATCTGAATTGTGTAATATATAAAGTCAATCCTCTTGAAAACTCCTAAAAAAAAACTACATTTACATTATCTGAATAACCTGAGGAAAATGTAAAAATGACTCTCAAGTCTTACCTAGAATTAGTTTTAGTTGCAATCTTAATTAAATTGTATACGCAATTAATATTGATTTCCTTGGCCTTTATCCGAATTTATAAACTTTATATTTAGTAACACTATTAATATTTATCATTTTTGTATCGTGTTGAATCTGGCGATTGGTGGCGGCTATGGGCGGCCAAGGTCACAATTGGAGTCCGTTGACGGGCTAGCTGGCCGGTAGCCAGAGACAAGGGGATTTGTTTAGATCAGGGAACGGGATCCAAGGTAATTGGGATATAGGATACTGGAATATGGGTTAAAATATAGGTCGGAGATCCATGGGATAAGGTCAGTGACCGGGTATCTAAGGCAAAGGATCCAGGGTTGTTCTATAATAATTCCAGGTGTTTCTATAAGAACCGGGCCCTTGGGCCCGGTTTCTTATAGAAACAACTTACCAGTAAAGTGTGACTTAGGACCAAAGTTGACCCTTTACAAAGGGAAGGACTTTTCCCGGATCATCTGTTCTTATAGCCGCACTTAAAGCTTTCCCTAACTAAGTGTTCACTTCTGTAGGGCGGACTTATGGCTCCACTCAGTGGAAAATAAGTTTTGCACCTCTAGTTTTTCTTTATTCCAGTTTTATTCACCGCAATAAAGGCATATTTTCATGAGAGGTTTGCACATCACGTGTACACACCGAAGAGCCATTGCTGTCAGTTGGAAAGATTACATTTAGTAAATGTATTGATATTCGGAAGGCAAATATGTCTAAAGTTCCAAATAGCTAGTTAAATTTTGATTCCACGTCAAACGAACTAGTGACAACTGAACCAGTAAAAATGAAACAAGACCAACTGAACCACTGATAACTGAACCAGGCCAACATAAATAGGGGACTTTGACAATCAAACCGGGGCATTCGTATTCTTACAGAACAATTTATATAGAATTGGGAAAATATATAAACCTAACAAATGGAGCAAACTTACTAATTTAGTCCGCAATGTTTTGACTGGATGGATTTTCCGAGGTGCCCGCGCTAAGATAGCTTGTTCACAGGCCCTGTACCCACCACCGGATCACGCAATTCATAGCGTCGGGCGAGAGTTAGAAGCGGATTGTTTTGCGAATCAGTCAAAGAATCGGAGGGTTCCTCTTCTTAGGACCAAAGGGTTATCTTAGCCAGAAAAGCCTGCAGTGGCCTGCTGCGGGCGCCTGGCAAAGAGCCACTCAGAGTCGACTGATGACCCCTCAAACACGGACTATTTCCTTCTCTTCGGCCGACCAAGGGGCCCTCAAAAGCCATCAAGGGCCCATAATTCATTACGGACTTTGTGGGAAAACGGCAGCTGATGTTTCTCCCTAATCCTTAAACCCACAACAAATTCGAACACACAGCCCAGGCGTTGCGGAGTTTGGTGTCAAGACACTTTTGCATACCCCTCACGCGCACGCGCCACCGTGCAGTGGAACGTCCAAATGAGTCGGGCCACTGGTTCCGAACAGGGTTCGGTGATTAGGGCTACACAGCAAAGAAATATAAGCTGAATAATAAGCTATGAAATATAAAGCTTCTCCAAAAAGCGTCGTACGGCTGGGACGGTTGGGACGCTAATAATTCCGATTATTTTCTCTCATATACCACGGGAAGACGAGCTGATCGCCTATTAAATTGTCAGGGTAGGCAATCCAATTGTGCAAAATAGGGTACTGAAAGTTGCATTGCAGTTCGGTTGGACAAATACGCGCGTTTACTTCACTATATATTTATAGTCTTTTAACTGTAATCCCCCACCCCCATCTGCACGGTAAGGTAAAAACACAAATACTAGTTCGATTGCATTTCAACCTTATAACCAGTAAAACGCCGTAGTGGCGCCATTAACTGAGCAACGCGGAAGGAAACTGTATGGTGAATTTCAACTCATCGGGGAAGTATTTCTGAATACAAAAATGTGCGCACGTGCGCACGTGCTAGAAGCCCACCCACCCTGACTTGGGAAGGCGGCGGCTTGAAGGTCCCCAACTACTTACCAAAATTTAACAGCATATCGTCAGTCGCTTCCTTGGACATAAAATAGGGTGTCACCGTGTCGCACGTGCAGATGTCACCGCACCCCTGGACTTGTGGAAAAGCGGCGGTTTTGAAAGGTTCCCTTCTTACCACACACAAATTGAGGCACAATCGGTCAGCCGTTCCTGAGAATAGAATAGGGGTGTGCTCGTGCGCACGTGCAGAGCACCCCACCCCTGACTAGTGGAAAAACGGTGGCTGATCGGGCTGTCCCTAACCACACACCCAAATTCCAGCACCAACAGCCAAGCCGTTGCGGAGTTTTTGCGACAAAAATTTTTAAAACCCCACACGCGGGCTGCGCGCCACGCGCAGTGGTAGTCACCAACATGAGTCGGCACTGGTGAAAAAACATGGTAGGTTGGATGGGGCTACTCGGCGAAGAAGCCCGCTTGTCAATCGGACCTGCAGTTCCAAAGATATGTGCTTCTCAAAAGCGTCGCCACGGGTCGAGTCGGGTCGGGTCGGGTCGCTCATAATAAGATTTTTCCCATATGCCATCGTAAAGACGAGTGAGCGCTTCGCGCTCGCTTCGCAAACTATTTGCATTCAGGTGAAAACAATTGTCAGCGGTATGTTAACAAAAAGTTTGGGGTAAATATTGTTGTTCAATCTCTATAATTACTCAGTAACAAACCCTCACTACGCGAGCCGTTAGGGTGGTACCTCCTCCTCTAACCATAGTCACACTTACCGGTAAGTTGGTGACTTACGGTTAGTTACAGTTATAAAGAACTGGGCGCAATTTTCGACTTAGTGCGACTTGAAGTTAGGGTGGCTATAAGAACCGAAAATCTTCTCACTAACCAGAAGTGTCACTTAGCTTAGGGGCTTTGCAGGTGACTTAAGTGTGGCTATAAGAACCGAAACTCGAATTTCAAGTGTCACTTAGCCTGTGACGGTCTGGTAGTGCGGGCTACAAGAACCGGCCGTTGACCCTCACCACCCTATCGTGCTAATTCCTGTATGCCAGCTGAATTTAGAGGACGGAATTGTACGTGTCTGACATACCTGGGACACGGTCCGCCCGCTCGCTTGACGTCACCTGGCATGAGTTGCGACCGCTGCCACCGGCCGCAGGCCATCCCAGTCAGAGCAAATAGCGAGCGCCGAAGCGACTCGAACCCAGGCTGCCACTACTGAGATAGGTCAGAAGACCAGCGCTCTTCCACTGAGCTACAGGGGCGATCAGCGATCAGCGATATTAAACATAATGTTGTGGGCGATTCGAGCAACTGTGTTGTATAGTGCAACTAACATTTTATTTAGGAATAGTACGGGACATTCATCCTACCTAGGGGTCACTCATCCAGCTGGCACCCGTCAACTACTGGGGGGAATTTTAGGGCCTTACTCTGTTCAAAACTGGGCGTATGAGAGATGGATAACTGTGAGAGTGTATGAATTTCTGATTGAGAGCGAGTGAATCTTAGGTTAAAGGGACACTGCCACCTTAACATTATATTTGAGTTGAGATAGCCATTTTGGCTGCTTGGCATTTAAATTATGTATAGTATAAGTTAAAACAACCCACCGAGGTCGAATCACAAATAAATTTGAGTTTTGAATTTTGGTATTCTGGTTAAAATCCCCAATCCCCAGTGTATTTGTAATGGGGACCAGGGTCGATGACGTCCGTCACTCTTTATTAATGTTGATTGATGGTCGACTTGTTTTACATTTTGCCATACATTAGCCATACCACTAGTTCATACATATGTGCAGGCGTGAAGGTTTCTTATTTCCCAAAATTCCTTCAAATGAGCATCAGCTCCGAAACTTAAAATGCATTTTTTATGAAATTTTTAGCACTTTGTGAGAAACGAATGTCATAATCGTATTCAGCAGCAATTACTTCATATTTTGCACCACAAATGGCGTACATTTGATATTTTTTTAGAAGGTGGCAGTGTTCCTTTAAGGCCAGTAGGAGTGGTAGGGCACTCAAGCCAGGACAGCCAGCACGATTGATACCTGACGGAATTTTGAATTTACAATTGCACTATAATACGACGAGTGGGCTCTACTTTTGGTTGGGGAGAGGGAGATCAACAGGGGTATAATGGGAAGTGGGTAACTGGACGGAAGGCTTGAATTAGCTGCGATGGCAATGGTCATCGGGCAGCACCGAAAAACCTAGTCCTACACCCTTCCCTGTGGTACCGTTACACTTGCATTGTGAACATGTTGACTCCCTTCCTCTAGCAGTGAAGTGGCATGTGTAGTGAACAGTTATCAACAAGAACACACTGGCCTAAATAGTGTCCAGAATGCCCAGCCTCTCACAAATAAGCATCTATCACCATCGGATGCAAATGTACACATTGGTGAAGACGTAAAACTACAAACTCACCACTTTCGCCACCTGTTACTTTTCGAAGAAAACAAAATAACACTCTGTCAAGAAAAACACGAAGAACACAAAATTATCGTCTCTTCACCACCTGTCCACTCTTCTCATCAAGACACCCACCGCGTCACCCGTCACACCCCCACGCTACATTAACGTAAGATGCGGTTGTCGCGTTGGACACTCATGTAAAGGCTTAAAAAACATGTTGTGTGCTTGGCATTGATATTATGTATGACAGCAGTTAAAACATCCGTATTGTTTTAATACAATATAAATTCGAGTTTGGTTTTGACATCTGCAACATTCCCAGTCCCCAGTGTATTTGAACGTGGATTCTGAGCCGATGACGTCGTCACTCTTTACCAAATGTTGATGATAGTTTACATTTGGCCATACATTAGCCATGCGTTTGGCAGCGCGAAAGTTTTCTCTATTTCCAGAAATTCCTTGATATGACGTCATCAAACCAAATATTAAAACTTAACTTTTATGAAATTGAGCACTGTTTGTGAGAAACAGATGTAATAATCGTGTTCGTCAGCAATTACTTCATATTTAGCACCAAAAGCGACGAACATTTGAGAACTTTTGGGAAGATGGCAGTGTCCCTTTAACCAGCGCCCCGCTGCCTGCAGTAGTATTCAGCCGAACATGCCCAGAATGCCCAGCGGGCAGTGGGGCAGATTCTGCCCTCTCGTTATCTTCCGAACCAATAACAACGGTGAGACGCTCAAGGACGGAAATCAAAAGCTATTAATGAGATGCATCTAAAGCATACGCTATTTTTGTCAAAATAAGGTTACACGTCAGTCACGGGTCAAATATCAAATTGAGTTATTTAATGAGTTTATTAAAGTTATTTAAGAGTTTGTATTGAGTTATTTAAGTTTATGGTCTAAACTTGTAATTCAAAGCATTAAACTGCGACTATTATCGCACACAGAGCTCTAAAAAATACAATGCATTTCACTCACAAGCGAAAGCAGAATTGTAAGTGAAGGTCAAGGTCAGGTCACAAAAGGTCACTATTGGCAAGATGTCTATGAAGTCAAAGCGACACAGGTTTTATGGGTAATTTTACACGCGAAATTCGATAGCACTAGCAATATTTACAACCTGACCACATATAGAAGGTCAACATTGGAGCATTGCTATTGCATTGCATTGCTTTGTTTGATAGGAACTTGCTTTGCATTGATATTGTTTGCGAATACAACTATCATGTCTGATACTTTACATGGTTTGTCAAACACGATCCTAGCACCCGACAGTTAGTACATCTTCTGACTAATAGATGGCACTATACTACCATATATAGTTTCCTACTACTGATGTACAACTAGATTATAATATATGCATGAATGTATGAATGCTGCCCGAAGTATGTCTGGCAGCTGAGCTTGAGGATTGTACAACATGTTGTTGACTACAATTAGGTCGCCAAATTAATGCTCCGTCAAGTGAGACATCCTGCAGCGCGTGACACATTGTTATGCCACGGATTATGCATTCAACGCTAAAACGCGAGCACAATTCTTAACGGAGTGCAATGGCACTTAGATAGAGATGTTTCTTCGGGTATCGACTTTGTGGATCTACAAAACATGTTTGATAACTCAAATACTTTTAAAGACACGGTATGAAATGTGCGGCAAGATCCCGCTCAGCCAGAGCAGTTTTCAGCGGATTTGCACGTAAAGCTGGGAGGAACATGTCGGATATAACTCAAAAACGATGGCACAGCATCAAAGCTATAGAACCGTGAAAGCAGCACAGTTATATTCACAATTGATTTTTCTCTCTGATTCAAGATAATATATTTGATAGACACATATTTGTTGTACATCAGTTGAAATTTGACTTGAGCGGTAGAATTCCTTGTGGCGGTTGTGGCGCCCGGGCGGCCGGCTGCCGGTCCCCTGTACCATGTTTGACACACCATGCAGTAGCTGAGTGTACAACATTTATACGCGTGCTGTTAAAATTTCATGGAAATTGGCCAAGTAGTGTAGGAGATAATGACGTTTTGGTGACGTCATGTTGGTGGACAAACGATAAATGTTAGACAAATCGTAGACACTCCGTGACAAGTGACAAGTGACAAGAGCGACGTCATAAAAATAGCGGGGCATACTCAGCTGATGACATAATGTTAAAGGCCATAGGCCGTAAGTTGTTTCTCAATTCATCAGAAAATGGTTTAGTTCTTAGGTATGTGAGATACCTACATCACGTTATAGTAGTATATTTGCTCTATTTCTAAAATAATAAAAAGGTAGACTTATTGTAAGAATGAAATGAAATTAAGCTTAGAAAGAACACACCGGCCCGGCTGTCTGTGCGGGCGACCGCCTCCGCCGGGCGGCCTGCGCGGACGGTGCAGCGGCCGGCCGGCGC
>VOPJ01003323.1:0-37208 GCA_014673585.1 Semibalanus balanoides
CCGCGTCCTATGACATGCGCAGTGCAAACAGTACTTTACCTGATCACATAAAAAGGGTATTGATTTCATTATCTCCTATACAAAGAACTTTGCGAGACTAAACAAGTTCTACAAATGTCAGGTCGATGCAGCCACTCTTTTGTCTTATATCGTCACTAACTTCTCATGAGATAGATTTGCGGGGGCGATTCCCCCACTGAACTACCTTGACGCTAGAGGCCCTGTCCAAAACATCTTTGATCGCGCAAATTCACGGTCATTGGAAGGTGGCAAATGTTTTGCGTGGCCTCACTATCTGGACATGGGCCGTCCTGCCATCTGATATCAAATGAGACCTGTCTTTTGCCTGCCACCTGATACCAAATGAGACCAGATCTTAAACGTTAAGCCTCAGGTCACAGGTGTCAGGACCCAAGTCAGGGCAAACGAAAATCGGCTGAGCGACTTTAGCCCTGCGCACTGGCGGATCCAAGGGGGCATCACGGGCAAACGCCCACCCCCCAAACCGCCTGAAATCTGCGCAAATTTACACAATTCCTGATGAAGAAGGACATCTACGCAACTTTTACTAAAGAAAGTTTATTTTAAACGTCTAGCAATACATAAGGAAGCGAAATCCGTTGAGTTTTTTGCATTTTTATGAACCTTTTCCGGGTGATGCCCCCATGGGCGCCAAAAACTAAATCGCTAGTATCCCCCAATGGTCTCGACATACCCGTTAAATGATTGTAGACCAGTTGTATTCACACTGACAACAAAACAAACAGGTAGCTGCACTGGAGCTCCCGCAGTCGAGATATTTTACAGTTACCAAACGCTAGTATCCGAAAGCAATTGCTATTGGAATGCTGATAACGTAAAAAATACGACTTCTAATCATAAAACAGAGAAGTGTCGTTTCAAATTAAAGGCACCAAGCCTCTCCGTATCCGATATCGCAAGAAAACAGGCTTAAACAAGGTCCTAGTGAATACTTATTATTTTAACCATCATCAAAGTTTTATCCAAAGCAGCGCAAATACAGAAGAAAAGTCATTTATTACATTTTTGATAGGAATCTAAGAACTGTTTGCGATTTCTACTCACCACTAGATATATGGAAGCGATTGAGCACCAAAGTCAGCGCCGTTCAGACATTTAACTCTTGCAATGTTTACACACTTGTGATATGCCTGTGCAAGGAATACCTAAATACATACAGGGTGTCCCGAAATTGATTGGCCGCTGGTCATTTGGTCGTATTTTCACGGCACGCTGGCGGAACCAATGTGGACGAACCGAGACCTCGCCTCGGGGCATCCTTGTGTGTCGGCGTCAGATTATTTTTGTGACCTCACCTTTTCAAGTCAACGGAGAAATATTAAAATGCCTTCTTTTTCGAGGATATGAGCCCATTTCCTTCTGGATAATGTTATCATAGGATATCATGCATGATCCAAGTGAGAGTTTTGTTCAATGACCATTACAAAGTACAACTGGAGCCGGGTTAGAAGGGGGTTGATTCAAACACCCCCCCCCTCCCCAAGCCGAGTCGAGCGCGGGAAATTGCAGACACCTAGTGAGGGGCGCGGGCTGATACAGGCAGGAGGGGTACCTGTTCACTGTAGGCACCATGTTCGCTAGTGGGCACTCTTCCCTACATCACACATACTTGGATTTTGCATATCTTGGGGCAGAGGCGCACTCAGGATCAAATATGACCACAAGTGCCGTTCATATCGTGCCAAACAATCACGAACAGCACATATATATATTGCCATAAAATCACACATTTTACATACCCTGAATACGCATATTATTTTAAAATTTGTAACTTCACCTTTTAATATCTTGAAGACCAGTACATTGCAAGCTCAAAAAGGTTTTGGGGATGCAAATCGGTCAAACCACATGACCGCAGTGACCTTTAAAAACACACAACAAAACATATTTTGTTGCAACCTGGCCACCTATTTTTTGACCAAAAAAGAAATCTTCGGGGGCCCGAAATAAATGTATTGTCATGACGAATTCGAATGATGTTCGGTTCCATCGAAATCGATCAAGCGGTTCTCGAGATCTCTGGGGTTTCTGGACCGAAGCCCTTAAACTTAAAAATTTGACCTTCGATGACCTATGGTGACCTGAATTTTGACCTGAGCGAAAACAAATCGGAATATTTTTACAATTATATATGACGACGTTTCGAACAGTAATTTGGGTTTAGGTCTACGTTTCATTGAAGCAGAGTTAAAGGAGGATGTTTAAACACACCCTAGTAGGACGCGGAAAATCCCGAGGCCCAGTGGAGCGCAGGGGTAAGTTACTGATTCAATCAATTCAGTTATTTGTTTTTCAAAGTATTTCTTACCTTAACGTTATTTGTAAAGCTCAGCGGCATGCTGCAGATTGCAAATTTAAACTTTCTCCTCAAAGTTGGAGGGCACCATCAATAAAAAAGTTGTGGGAGCAGCTGCCCCCATTGCCCGCACGATTCCTACATCCATGGGCATAAGGAACCACCAAGGTCACGATAGAGAAAGTATGGTACGGGGTTGTATTTCAAGGTCAGCGGTGCGGAGGGAAGGAGGGATCCCGTCCATGTCGCCGGTACCGATCGGCCGCCTAGTACCCATTGTATTATTATCATTCTCCGATGCAAAATTTCATGTTTATTTCGAATACTGACAAATTCAACAAATCAAAACAGACAGCAGCTTCCATAATTCATAATTTATTTACATATTTCAAAACAACTATACAATTATACAATACATTTAACATTCCTTAACAGCACTACACACTTACAGAGCCCACAACAAATGGTGAAGTAACGCCTTTTCAGATTAAGGATACCTCCTTTTCACTGAGTGCATCTCTAGTTTGACGTCACTTTCGACGTCATCACCAACGAAAAACGAAAGTTTAGAGATCTGAAATCTCATAATCGACCGCAGCACAAGATTACCGTTTCAGCTTCAATTTATGTCGAAATCTGAGATGGTGGTACAATCTCGACTGGTTGAGTTGGCGAGGAATGCCAACAGTTCGATGCAGAGGACTGATTGATGTTAATATGTATTCACCGTCGCCACAGCTACTATACTTAACAGATCAGAACACCTACCATACAGTCGCTTAGTTATCCGCTCAAAGCCCGCTGCTGCGAATATACATCATATATATGAGATAGCATAAGCGCAATGCGATAGCGAATATCAGACAAAGTCCACCAGCATTAAACGCTGGACAGGTGCCACGTAAGGGCGCCATAAGCGATCAGTCAGCTCGCGTTCACTCAAAATATCCACAACTACACCAACTATAGTTATAGCGCAATGAACAGATTATCGCCATTGACATATACAAACTAACTAGGTACCATTGAATACGCCGGAGCATTGTATATTCGAACACTACATAGCTGGACCAATGAACAAACCACCGCCATGACCATACAATGAATTACCATATCAGACCTAGAATTTGTATCTCAGCATCGCCTCACCAACACTCGGTCGGCCGTAGAACGGGGACAGCACAATATCCCGGGAAACTCGACAGCGACTGAAACGACGGTACAGAAAAACTACAGGAGACTATCACTACAACCCTCCCCCCCCCCCACCCCACCACCACCACACCATAAAGAGTTACCATTGAGTACCTTAATTTACATCTGAACCTTAATTAACATCTGAACCTCAATTAACATCTGAACCTTAACTAACATTTGAACCTTAATTACCATTGTGATGTTTAGCAGCTGATTGCGCCGCTGCTTTAGATACCAACAGCTATACGCGCCAGTACGCGCCTCATGCCCGCTTAATCGTCCCAGATCAGCTTGGCATCCGTTTCACTGCGACATAGCTCGCCTAAACCTCGCCTTACTTCGCCAGTACTCGCAGCTAATCCGAGCATCACTGTGCCGGCATTAGTCTGATCCCTTACCCTCATGACGCCTCTGCTCGTCCACAAAACTAACCCACTCGCGAAAACGAGCACAGCTAAACCGCCGCTCAATGTGTCAGCCTCTGAAGGTGTCCCTGACAGCCCGAATCGAAAATCTCAACACTGAACAGCACTATACACAACGACTGACAATCGCAGCCAAACCACCGGTCGCGATTCAAAATGACGTATGAGAATATTCTAAGTAGTCGAAGAGGATTACACATTCTTGCAGTTTGTTCAACAAGAGCCAGGACCAAAGAGGGCTGACGACGATGAAAGATGATCAAATGAAAACCAAATCACGGAGACGTGACGATGCACTCTGGCCGCAGCTGATTTGCGTCTTTCGTGCCTTCTTCATTGGAGCTTGCGTAGAAGCTGAAGACGATGCCGGAACCCCAGAAAAGAGCGGACCTTGAGAAGTTGAAGGCTGCAAGATGCCAAATCTGTTTGACAAAGAGTTGATATCACGATTTTGGATTCGACGAGCCCGCTGGTCAAACTTGGACGGTTCAACCGAGAGGCAAGCTTAGTCGACGCTACCGCCCCTATGCCGTGTCTGGGACGCGACCAACCGAGGGACTGAGGCTCCGGCAAAACCCATCGCAGGAACAGGCTGCAAACGGCCTCGACACTTGTTCGCTAGCCAGAAGAACTTGCTGGTGACGTCAGCCTCAAAACCCCGTTATGGTATTGAGCGATTGTGATTGTGACTTACCGTGATGCTTCGTGTAGCATTCTTGGGAAGCGGTCACCATCTTCCCGTTCGCTCAGTTTGTCGTGGGACCTAACTGGAGCCGGGCTCGAAGGTAGTGCCTACCGTGCCTGACGCTTTCTGAGGTCGATCATTCGCCACCACGTTTTCGAGTGTTGAGGGTGTATTTTTTGGGAGGGGGGGGGGTGTGGTTTTTCTTTCTTGCTATGTCCGTCGTGAGAGGGATCCTTTCTTGGATGCTCCCCGCCTGAGAACGAGGCGGAATATCGATCTCAGAGTATCTGCTGTGTTGTTCCACCTGCAAAATTTTGGCGTTTCCTAGCCGCTTTTTGACTGCAAGATCGGTATCAGGATCGTATGTAGCAGATTGCTATGACGAGTAGGCCACTGATATACTCCACTGCAACAAGTGTCGTTTTTTTCCAGTTCATCGTCTCTTTGAATAAGCCGACTATCGCGTAGCCGTCGGGGCTCCATGCCAGCGGTTTGCGACATTTTGAGTCATCGGCAAGCCCTCGAAGATAAAATTTCAGCAAACCCGGCCCCACGGCAAAGCCGATGAAAATCCATGTGTTCTTCGTATTGGCTGTAAAGCTGCGATTCTTCACTACCAGCAGATATCTCAGAACGGTGATAATGACGATAACTGAGAAGCAGATGTGTCTTGTGCACACGAAAAAGAAAGACCGCAGCGTGCAAAGCAATTGATTTGTGAAATTGACACCAAACACGCACAGGACGGCATCAAACCCGTCCGACATGACGTTGTGTCATGCAGAGGACCGTGTGACCAGCACGTTGTATGACTGTGTGCAGTCTGCTTCATGTATACGGTAACGACCACTCCAGTTCAGGAGCACGACCAGCGGCAACAATGATATATCGTAGAGCGCCACCAGGGCGGCGTACATGTCTTTGTTGCGTGCTCCTCACCGTCGCTGGAGGCGCAGATGAGCCGGGAATGTGTTGCGGACCGGCGCCTGCTGGCACGCGCAGGCCGGAGTCAGGCGAGGCAGAGCAGCTGGTCGTCAGCGATCTCGAAGACAAGAGTGTCAGGCTCAACGAAGAGTCCATGGGACCACGCCCGGAGAAGAAAACTTCAGCCGTTCCTCCAGTCACAGCTATGTCGACCAGACTCTGAGCCACACTGACCGCTGACGACCAGCATCTGGCTAAATAGTCAGTACTTATTAATATTAGCCGCGTCCTGACATGCGCAGTGCAAACACTACTAAGCTTAAGCTGATCACATACAAAGTGATCAGCTTTAAAGGAAAAAAACGTATTGCTTTCACTATCTCCTATACAAAAAACTTTGTGAGACTTTAAACAAGTTCTACAAATATCAAGTGGATGCAGCCACTCTTTTGTCTTATATCGTCAATAACTTCTCATGAGATAGATTTGCGTGATTGATTCCCCCACTCAGGGGCGGATCCAGCCGCTCGGTTTGGAGGGGGCAACTTTTTTAACTAAAAAGTAACCTCATTTTTTTTTCTCAGCGGATTTGGGCTTCTCATCTCATTTGGCATTCAAAATAAAAAATGGGGAACAAATCGGGGGAAAAAACTATTTTTTATTTTGTTGTGAGCAAAAAACTTTTTTGGGAGAAAAAATAAATAAATACAAATCTGGGAAAAATCACATTAAAAAACACAGAACACCACTTTCCGTGGCATATACACACGTAAGTAATAAACACGTTTATTTGATACCAACTCGCAGGGGCGTCCGAACCGATAATTATTAAGGGGGTTGGCTGAAATGACAAAAAAGTATATCCGTTTTGTCCGCGTGTATTAAAGCATTTACAGCATTTTTAATGTGGATTTCCATGTTATAATATGTATTTGATTAGGTTAGGTATTTTAGGTATTTTAGGGGGCCGATGTTCGCGTCATATCGTTTTCGTCGCCTTTTTCGGAACTCGGCGGGCTAGCTAGCTTAACATTTAGCCAGCTGGAAAATTAACCCACGCCTTACTGACAGGCTGACAGGCCGTCATTTTTTTAATCACGTTTTACTCATGCGGCGTATCTTGCTGAAATTTCAGTAGCTGAGTTGACAACAATTATACACATGCTGGTAAAATTTAACTGAAAATGGTTTAGTCATTTTGGAGATAATGACGTTTTAGTGACGATCATAGTTGGTGGAAAGATGGTACATATTGTAAAAATCGTACAGAAAATAGAGTTTTGCAGCAAAATGCTAACAGAAAGCGACAAATATCGAAAATGACATTTTAATTAGAAAAGGCAAACTAGGATTTCCGAAATTTTGGGTCTCTTACCCCTAAAAACTAAAAAACTAAAAAAAAATCACTAAAAATCTAAATTTTCGAGGATTTTGACAAAGCTAGAGAGAGCGAGAGAGAGAGAGCAAGAGAGAGAGAGAGCGAGAGAGAGAGAGAGAGCGAGAGAGAGAGAAGGAGCAAAGAGAGAGAGGCAAGAGCGAGAGAGCGAGAGCGAGAGCGAGAAGCGAGGCGTAGAGCGAGAGCGTAGAGCGAGAGAGCGCGAGAGGGGCGAGAGGGAGGGGGGGGCGAGAGCGACGAGCGAGAGATAGATATATATAGTATATATATATATATTATAATATATATATATATATATATATATATATATATATGAGATTATATATTCCCCCCCGCGGGTTTTGGGCCCTGGGGGGGGAAAAAAAATTAAATGCAATATTCACCTGAGGTTTTTTTTTTTTTTTTTTTTTTTTTTTTTTTTTTTTTATTGGGCGGAGGACCGAGGGCCGGTAGGCCCGGAAGGTCCGAAGCAAAAACGAAGGTGAATATTGCATAATTTGCCAAGCACAAGGATGGGAAGCTATTTTACCACATGCCGTTTGCACGTTGTAGTTGTGTTCTGAGGTTATATATTTTTTCAAAAAAGTATATTCTTCAGTTTATGAGTATGAAAAATGACACCATAATATAAGACAATTTTTATCATCTCATATTTTGGCTTTCCCCCCTCCCAATATCAGAATGAATGACCGGAGAAAACGTTCAGGCGGGGAGAGCCGAGGAAGACAGAGTGGAGGAAAGTTTTATCGAGTTTTTCCCCCATAAGTGGAAGAATAATGAAGAAAACCGAACACTTAATAACAGTCCTCAAGAAACATCACAAACTGCGGTAATGTGACAGTGGTAAAACAAAGTTTTGATAGCAAACGTGAAGATTACAGCCTCCCAACTTTTTACACCAGTTAGTTTTCCTGTGTGCTATTGTTGTTGAATGTTGCGGTGTTTCCGAGAATCTCTGGTGTTATCTGTATTTCAGAGCGATGCTATGTGTTTTGGAGCAATAAACACCTTCTACAATGAACCGATATCTGTATGTAGTTAATACGTCATTCAATGATTCCGTCAATCATTAACACAAGTTATGTACCTACACAGCAAATGTAGATTTTGCCCAGTATTTGCCCAGCCTAACCAAGGGTGGGAAGAGCAACTTGAACAGATACCTATGAAGTATGAACTATATTAGAAATAACGAAAACAACATTGTTCTCTTGTTATTCGGGATGTAATGTGTCAGAGCCTGTCTCCAAAGAAAAGTCTCGAAATTCTCTTTGGGTCACGCTCGGATTACTGTTTTTCTACCACTTTTGGAAGACCTGGAATTTCTACCGCTAGCTGTTTATATATCTACCGGATAAAAGTATGTTGGATTTTTGAACTTCCGTTCTGAATATTCTGCTTACTATTGGGAAAATCAAAATGACCTAGGTCAAAATCGTTTCCCAAATACCTTTAACATTAGCCGCAGAGGGCCGAAAGCTTTTCCCAAAATCACGTGCTAATGTTAAAGGGATATCTCGACATGTGGTAATATATATTCCCGCCCGGTGCTGGGAAATTATGCAATATTCACGGAGGTTTTTTATGCGGAGGACCGAGGGCCGGTAGGCCCGAGGTCAGAAGCAAAAAAAAAGCGAGCTGAATATTGCATAATTTGCCAAGCACAAGCGTAAGAAGCTATTTACCACATGCCGTTTTCACGTTGTAGTTTGTGCCTGAACTATATACTTTTCAAAGTATTTCCTCTGTTTGTAAAGTATGGAAAATGACACCCATATATAAATACTATTTTCCTCCATATTTGGGCTTTCAAATATCAGACAATGGAACCAGGAACGACAGGAAGATGAGTGAGAAAGTTTTTTTTAATCGAGTCCAGCCGAGAGTGAATGAAAACATTGTTGGAAAAAAAAAAACCGAGCACTGGATCAAACGTCTCAAAGAATATCACAAACTGCGGTAATGTGACGTTGGTGAACAAGAAGTTACCAAACGTAATATACAGCCTCTCACCTTTCACAGTAGTTAGATGTCCTGTGTGCTATTGATGTTGAATGTTGCGATGTTTCCGAGCATCTTCGGTGTTATCTGTGTTTCCAAGCGTTTTTTTTTTTTTTTATATATAGCAATAAACACTTTTTACAATGTACCGATATCTTGATGTAGTTCATACGTCATTCAATGATTCCGTCAATCATTATGTACCTACACAACAAATGTAGTTTTTTGCCCAGCATTTGCCCATCCCAAGGGTGGGAAGAGATATACCACATTACCACATGCCGCTGAGATCAAGTAGAGCAGCTTGAACAGATACCTATGAAGTATGAACTATATGAGAAATAACGAAAACAACATTGTTTCCTTGTTATTTGGGATGTTATGTGTCAGAGTCTGTATCAAAATTAAAAATAAAAGTCTCCAAAGATACTTCTCTTTGGGTCACGCTCGGATGACTGTTTTTCTACCTCTTCTGGAAGACCTGGAACCTCTACTCACAGCTGTTTATACATCTACCGGATAAAAGTGTGTTGGATTATTACACTTCCATTCTGAATATTCTGCTAAAAATTGTCTGGGAAAATCAAAATGACCTAGGTCAAAATCGTTTCCCAAATACCTTTAACATTAGCCGCAGAGGGCCGAAAGCTTTTTCCAAAATCACGTGCTAATGTTAAAATAATATCTCGGCATGTGGTAAATAAGTATATAAGTGATAAAAATAAATATGGGCAATACCCAAACCAAATTTCAAAGAAATGACTTGCAATGACTACTTGTGATTGAGTGATAGCTTCCTAAGTGAAAGAAGCTTATGACGTAATTTTTCACTTTTTTGGACTTATTTTGACCAGATACCAGCAAATAGATACACTTTCTGTATTTCTAAGACGAAACTGGTCTAGGGTCATGCTTTTTATTTACATTAATCCATTTCTAATTTTGAGGTTTTCTGACTGAGAAAAACCGCTATTCTTGAAGTGATCGAGTCGAGGTCATTCACTTGACCTGGAAGTTCACCCAATGACATGAAACCTAAAAAATGCATACATTTAGATTCCTCACATGATAGGAAACATGCTGGTTCTTACCGCGTTGCTCTATGATGCTTGGTTTGGAGGTAAACAGGGCATTCTGTCAGCCCCCCCCCCGTACGGCGAAGGTGGGAAACAGTAAGGCGAGGGTTAACCCGCGCACTGCAGGGGGGTGATTTCCGCCACCCCCTAAGGTTTTTCAGGAGTAGCGGAAAAACGGCGGCGCGCAGCGCCGCCAAATTTCGTACACCTGTTTGGGCATCAAAATTACCCACATCTTTGGAAAAGTTTGAACTTGAGGTCATCTCAGGTTCAGGTCACAAATCGCATGTCAAGATGAACTCAACCTTCAAAAATGTTTGCTTCGTGCCAAAGCCACAGTCTTTTTTTAGAAAAGTTTTGAAACTTGCAGATTTCATAAGAACCACAGTACCTACAATTCCGTAATCTCGGATTTCTCGGTATCGGTGACCAAAAGGTAGGTCAATTTCCTGACTCCCCATTATAAGTGGAATGGGAAATAAACAAATGCTTCCCTTTCAGAAAATATGCATTGATTCAGGCTTATTCTTTCAAGAATCATGCTTTTTAGCTCAAATTCCTAAAATGATCAAGGTGCATTGTTGGCTTAGTGATTTATACAAGGTTCATATTGAGTCATCTGAGGTCATCAGCAATGAATTTGTCTAATAACTCTTGATAGAAAGAAGATAGAGACGATTAGTTGAATACAATGTGTTCGTCTCGTCTGGCCGCGTTGCCCCATATGCAACATGACCTACCTGGGTCAGCCAATGACCTTTGACCTGAGGTCAACTTTTGAGTTACCTTAACAGTCAACGGCGTATATATGTCAAGCGCACAAAGAGACAACTACACGAATGGCGTCAAATATTTCGCCCTATCTTTCTTGGTGAGCATGCTAATTCATGGAACGAAAAATGTTTGCTAAAAAACAGTATTTTTGACCTTTCATGACCTCTGGAGCCCTAAAGTATTGATCTTAGCTCACTTTTGAGGACCTGGTTTGCGGATTCCAAATGTAAATAACTATCCGATTGCCTCTTTATCGTTTGCTCCTAACTATCATATTGTTTTCGAGATAATCGGGGGTTTTCTGGAAAAGAGTCCTAAAGAGTCCTAAAACGGGAAATCCTGAACCTTTGGTGACTCACTGGGTTGACCTCAATTGTGACCTGATACAAGAAAAGACTGAAATACTTTCAATAGAGCTTGCCTAGAGCTATCTAATGCCGTTTTCCGCTTGTTGCTACGTTACGTAGTTTGGGAGATCTCACGGGGGGGGGGCGGAAATCAACCCCTGACACTGCAGTTCGTGTTCGGCGCGAACCCCCTGCAGTGCGCGGGTTAATGTTGTATGAAGTGGCCCGCCCCTGGGGCCATAAATTAACGTCATGGAGAGCCTCTGACAGACACTTTATTAAATAAATTTTCCCATTTTCCTAATTTGTGTAAGCAATTGAGAAACTTGTTTGATGCCACGAAGCGGCGCGTTTTTTCAGTGTTGTATTGTGAATAGCTGGATTTCGACTGCTTCAAAGCTATTTTAAAGATAAATTATTATCTTTCCTCGAGTACCAGACTCACCATGTTAACACCAAATAGTATCAAATCAGTCCGTATTGAATAATGTGGGTATTCATTGACATTCTTTGGGGGGGAGGCAAACGATATGTTAGCCTCAACCTTTTTCGCTTTTGGGGGGAAGGGGCATGGCTGGATTACACCCCCGCCTGCTTCCGCCCCTGCCCCCACTGAACATACCTTGACGTAGAGGCCCTGTCCCCAACATCTGATCGCGCAATTTTTGGTCATTGCATTAGGTGGCAAATGTTTTGCGTGGACTTACTATCTGGACATAGGCCGTCCTGCCATCTGATATCAAATGAGACCTGACCTTAACCCGCCATTGGCGGGGGGGGGCGAAAAACGCCCCCCCCCTCAGGGATTTCACAATAAGCTCACAAACGAACAGCGCTATCAACGCCAAACTTCAGGTACCTTATCCTACATCAATTTGGCGTCTTCATTGCAAATTAAAAAAACAAAATCGTCGAAAATTTTCGAGTTATATCGAATTTAGTGACGTCACTACACACCACTTTGCAATTCTAAAACGTCAAAAGATAGCAAATTGCAAGGGGTAGAAAAGGGCTATCTCGGATTTTCGAAATTGTTAGATTTTGAACCCCAAAAAAACAAATCATTTTTATTGAAAAAATACCCACAAAATAGACAATAAAAAAAAATGCAAAAAAAGGTAAGATATGTAAGCACATTTGTACATTACCCAAACCGAGTTTAAAAGCCATATCTCTATTTTTGAATCACTGATTGCTCCTTAAGTATGATTACCTCATGACGTCATTTTTTGAAAGTACGTTTTGGGGGCTTTATCGACCAGATACATAAACTTAAATGGTACCACTGTGTTGCTGAGACAAAACTGGATTATATAACTAATTTTTTATTTATATTTATATATATTCAAAATTTAACCTCTTATGACCTGACCAGTGACCTTGAACTTATATCGGGTCAGATCTGCAAATGGCTGCTATAATCGAATTATTTGTGTAAGATAACCAATAAAACATGTGTCGCATGATCTCTTGCAAATAGTGACCTGATTTGGTCTGACCTTCACCTCGACCTTTGCTTACAATTTCACTTTTGCTTATACGAGAGATGCACTATACATTTTAGAGCACTTTGTGCCATTTTCGTCTCAATATACGGCTTTGGATGGGAAGTATGGCTCAAAAACTTTAATAACTACCATTTGACCTTTGACCTGACTGTGACCTGACATATGACCTTATTTATAAAAATTCGAGTACGCTGAAGAGTGATCTCGTTGAGAGCTTTCGATTGCCGTCTTGCGCGTTTCGCTGCGATTATTGGTTCGGGAGATAACTAGGGGGCGTTACCCCCCCCCCCCCAGCCAATGGCGTTCGGCTGAGACCCCAGCCAATGCCGGGTTAACAGCACTACACACTTACAGAGCCCACAACAAATGGCGAAGTAACGCCGTTTTCAGATTAAGGATACCTCCTTTTCACTGAGTGCATCTCTAGTATGACGTCACTTTCGACGTCATCACCAACGAAAAACGAAAGTTGTAGAGATCTGAGAATCTCATAATCGTAACCGCAGCACAAGATTACCGTTCAGCTCAATTTATGTCGAAATCTGAGATGGTGGTACAATCTCGACTGTTGAGTGGCGAGATGCCAACAGTCGATGCAGAGATGAGTTATGTTAATATGTATTCACCGTCGCCACAGCTACTATACTTAACAGATCAGAACACCTACCATACAGCTCGCTTAGTATATCCGCCTTCAAGCCGCTGCTCGAAACACATCAAAATAGAATAGCATAAGCGCAATGCCGATTAGCGAATATCAGACAAAGTCACCACATTAAACGCTGGAAGGTACCGACGGTAAGGCGCCATAACGCGATCCAGGTCCAGCCGGTACTCCAAAAATACCACAACTACACAACTATAGTTATAGCGCAATGAACAGATTATCGCCAGCTGGACACTAAAAACTAACTACGACCATTGAATACGCCGGCGTCATTGTATATCGAACACTACAAGCTGGACAATGAACAAACCACCGCAATGACCATACAATGAATTAGCCAAAGCCATATCAGACCTAGATGTTGTTCAGCATCGCCTCACCAACACTCGGTCGGCCGTAGAACGGGACGGCACATATACCGGGAAACTGACAGCGACTTGACACACGGTACAGGGAAAAATTACAGAGGAGACTATCACTAAGCCCCCCCCCCCCCACAAACACACCACAAAGAGTTACCATGGAGTACCTTAATTGAACATCTGAACCTTAGTTACCATTGTGACTAGTTTATGTTTAGCAGCTGATTGCGCCGCTGCTTTAGATACCAACAGCTATACGCACCAGTACGCGCCTCATGCCCGCTTCATCGTCCCAGATCAGCCTGGCATCCGTTTCACCGCGCCATAGCTCGCCTAAACCTCGCCTTACTTCGCCAGTACTCGCAGCTAATCCGAGCATCACTGTGCCGGCATTAGTCCTGATCCTTACCTCCATGACGCCTCTGCTCGTCCACAGAAACTACCCACTCGCCGCAGACACGAAGGCACAGCTAACCGCCGCTCAATGTGTCAGCCTTCTGAAGGTGTCCCTGACAGCCAGTCGAAAGTCTCCACTGAACAGCACCAACACGAGCGGACTGACAATCGCAGCCAAACCACACGGTTCCGCCGATCAAAATGACGTAGAGGGGAATATTCTAATGGTCGGGAGATTACACCATTCTGCAAGTATGTTCACAAGCGCAGGGACCAAAGAGGGCTGACGACGATGAAGAAGAATTAAAGACAATGAACGCAGTCACGGAGACGGTGGCCACGATGTCTACTCTGGCCGCAGGCTGATTTGGTCTTCGTGGCCTCTTCATTGGAGCTTGCGTAGAAGCTGAAGACGATGCCGACCCAAAAGAGCTGACCTTGAGAAGATTTGAAGGCTGCAAGATCAAATTGTTTGACGAAATGAGGTTGATATCACGATTTTGGGATTTCGACGAGCGCCGCTGGTCAACTTGTGACGGGTTCAACCGAGAGGCAGAGCTAGTCGACGCTACCGCCCCGTCATCCGTGTCTGGACGCGGACCAACCGAGGGTGACTGAGGCTCCGTCAAACCCATCGCAGGAACAGGCTGCAACGGTCCGACATTTATCGCAGCCGTAGACTTGCTGGTGACGTCAGCCTCCAACCTCTGTTATGGTATTGAGCGTCTGTGATTGTGTCTGACCGTGATGCTTCGGTGCATCTTCTTGGGAGAGCGGCACCATGATGTTCCGTTCCGCAGTTTGTCGTGGACCGACTGGAGCCGGGCTCAGAAGGGTAGGGTGCTACCGACTTGACGGCGTTTCTGATGGTCGGATCATTCGCACCACGTTGTTCGAGGGTGGTGGTGTTTTCTTTCTTGGCTGTGTCCGTCGTGAGTGGTGCTCCTTTCTTGGATGCTCTCCGCGCCTGAGAATGGAGGCTGGATATCGATCTCAGAGGTATCTGCTGTGGTTGTGCCACCGCAGCGACTTGGCGTTTCCTAAGCCGCCTTTTTGATTGCAAGATCTGTATCAGGATTCGTATGTAGCAGATTGCTATGACGAGTAGGCCACTGATATACTCCGCAGCCACGAGTGTCGCTGATGTCCAGTGCACCGGCTCTTTGATTAAGCCGACGATCGCGTAGCCGTCGGGGCTCCATGCCAGCGGTTTGCGACATTTTGAGGTGTCGCCAAACCCTCGAAGATAAAATTTCAGCAAACCCGGCCCCACGGCAAAGCCAATGAAAATCCATGTGTTTTTCTTGTCGGCCAGGAAGCTGCGGTTCTTCACAACCAGCAGATATCTCAGAACGTGATAGATGACGAGAACTGAGAAGCAGATTTTGTCTTGTGCACACGAAAAAGCAAAGGACGCGCAGCCGTGCAAACAATTGATTTGTTGTGAAATTGGACACCAAAAACACGCCACAGGATCGGCATCCCCGTCCACATGACGTTGTTCATGCAGAGCGACAGTGACCAGCACGTGCATGACTGTGTGAGTCTGCGGTTCATGTACACGGTAACGACCACTGCCAGGTTCAGGAGCACGGCCAGCGGCACAATGAACACGGAGAGCGCCACCAGGGCGGCGTACATTTCTGTGGCGTGCTCCTCACCGTCGCTGGAGGCGCAGATGAGCCGGGAGGTGTTGTGCGGACCGGTGCACCGCTGGCACCGCAGCTGCGGGGTCAGCAGCAGGCAGCTGTTGCTCAGACCGTCGTCAAGCGGCGCCGAAGAGGCCATGGCGGACCACCGCACCCGCACCACCCCGCCAGCTGCGGTGATACCAACAAGTCACCTACACCCGTATTTATATGCCGCACACAGGCAGAGAGCAAAGAACTTACACAAGCCACTGCCACCAGGTGCGGCTTTAGACCCTATTCCTGTCGTCGCGCCAGCTCCTTAACCACTTGCAGTCACCAGCAGCCCGTCTAATATCCATTTATCATGGCTTATATGACTGATAAGCTACCCCTATCGATAAGGTCAGCAGGCATAACACCGAGCTCAGGGTGAAATGAGCTGCTGGCAAAAACCGCATTAACCCACGCCGTGCCGGAGTTGGACACGCCTCTAAGCTTTTTTGTTCGAGAATAGCAGAAAAACAGCCGCGCGCAGCGATGCCGTTTTTAGGACAGCCGTCAAACATCAATTACCCACATTATGTAACAGTCTTGACCTCAGGTCATCTCAGGTCAGATCACCAGACCAGGTCACGTGACTCCACCCAGAAAAGGTGTGCAATTATACCAAAGTCACAATGTGTAGCATGACTCGGTTTCAACTTCCATTGATTCATTAGAATACATCTGTATAATATATAATTATATATAATATATCAAACTATAGATTATATATATATATATATAATATATATATATATATTGGTATACTTGGGCAGAATATCTTCATTATTGCGATGTGTTAAAGACCAGAGAGGCAGAGAACCGCGTTAAAATTAGAGAGAACGAGCCGGAAACTCCAAAAAAGCTAAACAGTGCTTGGTCTTTAACAAAAACATTGCTAAATACTATATATATATATATATATATATAATATAATATATATATATATATATATATATATATATATATATATATAATTATATATATATAGGGTGCCACTTATTTTCGAAATTTAAAATTTTGTTCGAGACGGGCACGATTATGGTTCCATTTCATCTTAAACTGCCTTGTGTAAAATATTTTTGAAATAAAATAATATTTAGAACTGCCTCAAGAGGGTCAAAGTTTTTTTATTTTCTCGAAAAATAGGCATTTTAGAATAATATGTTCTATGCCTGAAGTAAATAAAAATGGCTTTTAGTTTTGTCAAACTACTAAGGTTGACCCAAAACATGTAACTGGACTTCTTACTTTCAACTCTAGTCCCATCACTCAAGATTAGCCTTCAAAAGGAAGGGAATCATGGGCGCCAATCTCCCACCCATTGCTGCCTAAATTGCCTGAGGTCATGGTGGAACTTTCGGCGATTTGGAATCCACAGTGGTGCTTCCTCGACCTACTTGTAAGAGTAACTGTCCAGTGCCCGTGTCTTCACTCTTCTGGTAAGGGCCAGGTTGAGGGACTGCATCAACGCCACTCCGCGAAGTCGTTGACGACTTGAAGGGCCTAGACTCGGAGGGATGCTGCGATGAAGGCTGCATTCGTCGGCCACTCCTCCGGATCCTTGAGCAGGAAGGCAGTGCTGATGTCCAGAACCTTAAATAACTCCTTTGATGTAGTCGTTGTGAAATTGGCCAATGTCTTGTTGGCGATAGAGGTGGTTGACATTGGACAGACCCACACTTAAACGCCGCGGGGATCCTCTGATCCCTTCTCTTCTCTCATCGCTGTAATCCTCTCCCGCTTTGTCACCAAGTCGATCTCTCGTCAAAGATGGCCAGTTTTGGGGGGGGGGGGCAAAAGAAGGAAAAAAAAAAAAAAAAAACTTCGCTTAAGACCATCAGGTGCCGTGGCCCAGACTGTTTTGCCGTCGTCTTGGTCCCTCGTGCTGAGTCCGGATAATAGACGAGGGCCTTTGAGCACGCGAGGTCCGTGGCTGGGGCTTGTTTCGGAAGCGGTGCCCTTGTACCAGCCTTCACGTAGATAAACGAATAGCGAAGTTGGTGATCGCCTGAATGCCAGCCCCTTGCTTAAAGGGAAATGTTCCACTTCTCTGAAAAGTTGTCAATGTAAACCGCCGCTTTGTGGTGCAAAATATGAAAGTAATTGCTGCGAAACACGATCTGACTTCGGTTCTCCACAAACAGTGCTCCATTTCATGAAAAACTAAAGTTTTAGTATTTGGGGCTGAATGACGTCATATAAAGGATTTTTTTGGAAATATAAAAAACGTTCACGCTGCAGATATGGTATGACTAGTGTATGGCTAATGTATAGCCAAATTAAACAGAAGTCTACTTTCATCAACATTTGATAAAAAGGGATGACGACATCGGCTTTAAGCGGCTACCCTAGTACACTAAGGCCTTATTTTTTGCAGATGTCAAAACCAAACTCAAATTTACTTTCGATTAGACCTCTGTGGGTGTTTTAGCTTCTACAATACTTAATTCCAATGGAAATCCAACAACTTGGCCATATCAACTCAAATCTTATGTTAATGTGAACATTCCCTTTTACGACATCTGAAAAAGATGTTCCGGAACAGAAACAGTTTGATGGCATAGAATAACTGATGCCATCCTAGCGCGCGCGATATAATGCACGAGACAAGCGAACCGGAAACATACCGCTTGTTCGGACCGCCAAGCACAATAACAGAGCAGCGCTCTAGAAGCTCACTGTAGTCGTCGCGTGGATTTTAACCGTCGAGGAGGCGGATAAATTCGAAAAGTAGGTTGTCGCGGGCGTCCTTCAGCTGCCGTAGCACTGGTTCTTTCCTCGAAGGGCTTCAGTTTGGTTTGATCTATTAAGTCCCAGTGGGCGGCGATTTGAATAGGAGTATGTGAGGACCAGTAGAGGGACCGAAAAACGCCTTGGACGCCTTCTTGCAACAGTTCGTGGATGTGGTAGCGGCAGCCAATTTCAAGCACCGTCTTCTCGAGTTCTGCTCAACGATAGAGCTAAGCTCCTCTTGAGGTCCGCGTTTTGTGGCGGATGGTGGTCAAAAGATAGGGCTAAATATCCGTTCCCTTGCATGTCAATCCTCGAAGAAGAATAAGACTCGTGCTACGCCATGTTAAATACTTAATATTAAGTTTTCTTTACATCAGTGCAGAAAGACCAAACAAATAACTTTGGACCGTCCGTCGTCCGTCCGTCCTGTCTGTACCATTTCTTAACTAGAAACTACAACAGCTATCGAAACTAAAAATGGCATGAGAACAGAACGCCATGAGGCCAGCTCATAGCCGTTTGTTTCAAGACATTAGGGAAAGCTAATCTGAGTCGGACACTCCATATTTGTTGTTACTAGAGTCCTAGAATGTCATATTCTAAAATTGTTGTTTTTGACAAAAAGTAGAAACTTTGACCTCGTTGAGGCAATTCTAAATATTGTTGTATTTCAAATATATTTTACACACGATGTTTTTAGACAAAAAGGCACTAGAAACGAGCCCGTCCCAAAAGAAATTCCGAAAAATAAAAAACATCCCAAAATAAGTGTCACCCTAATATATAAATATATATATATATATATATATATATATATATATATATATATATATATATATATATATATATATATATAATATATATATATATATATATATATATATTACATTGCAAAAAGAGTTTAAATGTGGCCTATATTAGGACGTAACGTTTCGCCGGTACAGCCAGCATCTTCAGACAACATAAGCACCAGTATGTTCAAACATAATATAAACAGTCTAGGATACATTCGCGGTCGGTTCGTTTCAAACAATACAAATATATACGCTTTTTACATGTGCGGCACATGCGGCCGATGTGCTCATGTGGGTACTGGGTAGTGTTGGGTGATTGATGGGGGTTTGCGGGTCGGGTCGGGTAGCCACAAGCCTGAAAAGTGACACCTCTACATAGTGGTGAGGTCAGGACCAGCGCAACAAGCTCTGCTTCGCGCGGGTCCTGACCTCGGAAAGCCATTGTTATATATAGTTGGAGGTGCCTCGTGCACCTCCGCATGAGTTCACATTCATATTTTATATCATTGTCATATGTCATCGGTGTTTGAGAATACATGACTTGCTAAGTCGCTAGCCTTTACATAGTATGCTACAAACATGTAACATGGTGTCAGAAGTGGGGTTTCCTATATTATACTATAGTGTTAAATATAAACGAAATAATGCCAAATAGATTAACGAGCAGTGAATTTGCTTAAGAAGCCGACGAAAAAAACAAACGGGAGGAAAATAAGAAAGAAGCAATGAAATGGGATCCGTGCAGTATTCCCGAACTGGATTTAACGCAATACAAAATTTGGCTGAAGCTGGCGGAAATGGATAAAGTGCGATGCAGTTATACATTAGATACCCTTCTACGAAGGCGTGAAAGAACGCCAAGAAGACCGCAAAGCTCTTGTTACAAATAGGAAGAACAAGGAAGAGAGGTATAATTCAACATGGAAAATTCCATATAATGAAACTAACTGTCGCTCTCCTCCTAGAAAAGTTTGGGACAGTAATGTTCCCCAAAGAAAGAAACCTGAATAATTTGAACGACTACAAGTTCCTCCGTCAGCAACAGAACGAAGGCGAATCCATAGGATAGTATGTAAACGACTCTCAAAAGCTTGCCCTCTGACTTGAATTTCAGCACTGGAAGACGGATTTAGTCCTTAACTAAGCGATAGGAGGGCATACAATCAGATAGGCTTTAACGGCGTCACACTTACTGAAGGAGTCCGCAGATCTCAGCGCTCAACATATAGGCTTTAAATATGTGCAAAGCCGGGACGAAATGACAGCTAAACCATTCTGGAGCCTCTTCGATCAGCAAAGGACAACAAAAGTCCAAAGACGAGGTCGAGTTGACGGCGTTGCCAAAGGAGCTGGAACAAAGGCAGCCAATAAACTAACAAACCAGAAAAGCGCGATCAATCAAGATAACTGACAAGTGCCAGCGGCTGTTGGTATGTCAATCGAAGCCCACGCTGCCCTGCCCATGGGTAAAACATGAAAAAAGTGTGGAAGATCAAAACCACATTGCCAAGGATGTGCCACACCAACTTGCGTCGATTCAAGTCCTCTCCTACGACGACTATGATGAAGACGATGATTATGATCAGCACGTCGGACTGCTCGATGCACACCGTGAGGATGCATGGTACACATCTGTGAAAGTGAACGGCGCGTTGACAAAGTTCAAGTTGGAACACCGGAGCTGAGGTCAATCTGAATTCAGAAGCGCCTTCTGACAAATAAATGCTGGACCGATGACGACGAACAAAACGAGACTGACGGCATCGGAGGGAACGTTCTGTTTCCGATAGGAAAGATGAACAGCACAAGTGTGTAGCAAAGGGAGAATCACAGAACTTGCAACTATTCTGACATCGTGGACTTCGGCTTCTAGTCCGATACTGGGCCTGCGGATGCACTGAACTGAAGCTGATAGACAGAATGGAAGAAGTCGGCACATCACGAAAACCAGTAGAAGAAAACGACCTCAAAATGACGAGAATGAAGAATGGGTCACAACTGAACATGGAGACGCGGAAGGACTAGTAGAAAACCGCTGCTGAAGAAAAGCCAGAACAAACCAACTCGCAAAGAAAAGCTGACGCTAGCGCAGGACAGAAGAAACGATCGGGCCTGGGAACACATCACTGCAGGAAGAGACCCTGTAGATGGCAGCAAATTCCCAGAAGTCCAGAGAAACAAGACGACGAAACAAGACGATCTGGAAAAGACCAAGAAGAGCTGCAAGAGCGATGCGACTTCATGAAACATGATGCTGATTTTTTCGAAGGCGTTGGCTTGTTTTCAAGACCAAATGTCAATTAAATCCAAGAAGGTGCAAAACCAGTCATTCACGCGCCGCGCAAAGGGTCCTTATAGTATCAGAACAAGGCTAAAGAAGAAACTAAATGAGATGGAAAGAGACTCTATCATACAGAAGGTGAATAAACCAAACTGATTGGGTTTAGCAGTCTAGTAAATTGTTGAAAAACCCGATTTATCGCTGGCGGCTTGGTGCTCCTTGATCCCATAAGATCGTTCAACAACGTGATAAGAGGGAAAGATTACATATTCAACAGCTGGAGACGTGCAGAGCCAGACTGGCTGGAAAGAAATTATTTCTTTTCTGTCCTCGAATCAAAGTAATGTTTTTTTGCAGGTGCAGCTGGACGAACAGAGCACCGATCTATGCCTTTCCAAAACGCCGTTGGGAGATACAAGTTTTTGAGACTTCCATTCGGGATTTCGTGTGCCCCGATATATCAGAAGCTGTGGCGAGAAGACTTCGAGATATACAAGGGGTACATGTAGTCTTTGATGATTCATTATATNGCGGGCTAAGTAACCACTCCAGACACACTGAAACATTAACACACAGATACAAAGAAGCACAAATACACTGGCACACAGGCATACAGACAGACATAGCTGAATCAAACAGCAATTTGATATTGAAACAAACTTTCGCTCATGCAAGCAATTTTCTGATTTCATTATTTTACCCACGAGCTACTGGGGTATACTCCGTAACGCGACTTTCCGGGGGGAGAGGGGGCTATTTATTGCCCCCTCTGATCTACGGAACTACTGGACCGATCTTACAAATTTAAACGATATTCGATAGCCCTGCACAATTTGATGAAGGAAGCCTATTAGGTTAACCTCAACGTCACCGATGACGTCACAGATCAAAGGGCGTCAAATACAAAATGTTTGACCGTGTCAATCGAAGTCCCGATGGATGGTGCTGTCGCGCAAAAAATGCGATATTAAGCGCATAAGCAGTTGAAAATCGGTATGATTCGTGTATCTGACACTTCTAAGTAACATTTTAAGCTGTTTAATGACCTTGGGTAGGTCAAAATATCCGGGGTCACGAGCTCAAACTGCAACTAACAGTCATTAGAAGCTGTAACCCATGTTTACGTGTTCGGAAAAAATGGCATTGGAACATTGTTTGTTTCTATATAAATAGACCGTAAAAAAAATGCATGGTAATGCCAGTCATTTTTGACGATATCGATTCAAAACTTGGTACACATATTCATTGGACCCGTCTCGATCATATTTTTACCGTTTTTTATGATTCTGATTTGTTTTTAGAACAAATTGTTAAAACAACAAAACATTATTTGGATTTCTAAAAAATAAAATCAGTAAGATTCGAAAATCCGAGACAGTAGTTTAATAGCTGATGCTATTACCAATCATTTCGTATAATATAATTTAATTTATCTGTAAAATTGTGCTATGAAGGCGTTTTCTGCAAACCTTTATTTTGCAACAAAAACCGCAGAACATGAAGTCACTCTGACGTCATTTCTGGTTGACCTAACTTAGCCTCATCTTTTTCTCCTTCGGCCAAAATGTGTAAAATTGATTTGAAAGACGGTAATGACATTTCGGTGACGATTACCCTGTTGGTTTATGAGATATTACAAAATAACGGGAGGAGGGCTATAAATAACCCTCTAGTAACTCGCGGGTTAACTAGATGAACTGCGTGCTGTTACGCTGATGTTGCCTGCGTGGTGCGTACTATCACACCTTGTTCAATATTTTTACCATTAAGAAATGGAAAGTATCCCAGCGGGATCCCAACGCACAATGGTAACAACAGTGTGTCAGTTCTTACTCTACTCCGAATGAATCAAGACGGTACGCATTTGGAAGGAAAACCAACCTGTTCTAAGTCCAGCGCAGTGCTGAATCCATCCCTCAGCGCAGCAATGAACCTAGGGAGCAAAAATAGGGCAGGAAAACCAACCTGTTCCAAGTCGAGCGCAGTGCTGAATCCATCCCTCAGCGCAGCAATAAACCGAGGGAGCAAAAATAGCGCACCGCCGTAGCTGCAATAGTGAGAAACGTGGTATTAAAACTGGTCGTCAGCAAGGTGAATGAAGAAAAGAAAGATTAGGCAATGCAAGTAATTTCAAGATGAGAGTCTAAATATGTACAAAGACTAAACCAAAGCCTTGCCTGCACTTCGTTGCAAGTAATCTTCTGATCAATTTCGGTTAAAAAAGAAATACGAGATCGAAGTTAAACCGAGAAAGAAGACAATATTATACAATATTATAATTACCAATATTGTAATAGACAGTATTATAATTACATCCAAGAGAAGGTATATATATATATTTTTTGTTTGGTGCAAAGGGCACCAAACAAAAAATAGTTCAGCTTCTGAAATTGCGATGTCATTAAACGTTAAACATTAAACGTAATTGAACTCAGACATAGTTATCCAGACAGCATTTTAAATGGCACCGATCGAAAAATCACAGCAAAATACTGGTTGGTCATTTGCGGCAATTTAGCAATTTTGCTCAAGGTCACTCAAGAGTCAAGGGCCCAAAGACTAAACACTCAAAGTCAATCATTACAAATCAAGCACGGCTTACATTTCGACAATGTCGGGGAAGTTATTGCGCATGAAATCCCAGGCGAGGTGGCGTCCCACCGGGTTACTGGCGACGGCTTTGAAGACCAGATTGCCGTGTTGCACCCGAAGTCCGGAGTCGGGAGTTGTCAGCCAGCTCAGCATTCTGGCGAGCGATGCAGCGACTCGTCACTTTTCAATCGGTCACAATACATTCAAAATGCTTTCAATGGAGGGATACCTACGACACCAGGAAAAGGAAACACTTTGCAACGAGGGATTCATCATCTTTGTTTTATAGTTAGCGTCCATGTCGAATGACGTTATTCATTGCATAATTGTATACATGCCACATGATGTTATTGTCAGGTGTGCGACATCACGTGACGTATTTTCGATTTGGGATGTTTATTATGACTTCTTCTTTTATTTTAACACGCACTGCTACGAAACAATTTTTTCGGGTCGCAAAACTAAGCATTTTTTCAATGATTTCGAGCTGGGATTCCAAATTCGTGTGCATATCACCTAAGAAGCTAAGATGAACTATCTATTGAGTCAAAAAATGTATATATTACGCTTGTTTTATATAATTTATGCTGCTTTCTTTAAGGGAGGCGGGGAGCCTCATCTCTACTGCTGTGACAAAACTGGCGCATGTAGACAATCCGACCAGTACTTCTGTCGTGTTTCATGCACAGAGGAAAGAGGCTTCCGGTACATAAATACTTAAATACCATTTCTTAATGGTTAAGTAGGGCAATTTTTGCTATGAATATGTCTTATATAAGCATTAATTATTTATTATGTGCAATAAAGTTATATCTACGATGATAGTTTCCATGCGTGGGGCCCCATTTGAAAAGAAGAATACTCAGTCACGCGTAAACATTATTTCCAAGATGCAATTATTTATATTTGTGTTTTATGACATTATATTTTTGAATTGGTTTTCTTTACATTATTCCAAATACTATACATTTTTAATGTTTCAACTAATTTTCTCTTTTGACTAAATAATGGAAAATTATCACATAATGTATTTAATTTAGTGACTGAGATGAAGTGGGCATGGTGTGCTACCTGCCTTGAGTGTTCTCTTTGTTAGATCCGCCTGCTTCGAATGCTCCATTTTGGTCCACGTGACTTAATCCGCAACCTTATCTATAAGAATATTGGTTATTGTTAGGTATTTATACCTACAGTTATGATTTGTTAGAGTTTTCTGAAAAATAAAGTGTTGTGATATAGCTCCTTTGTTGTGTGTAGCCTTGTTTAAGCCGCCGCGAGCCGGTTCCGTTTGAAATTAATTGAAATTCAAATAACCTTGTCGTATAAGTTGCATTTTTATTTTTTGCCCAACTGACCGGTTCAGAAGCCATATTTTCCATGTGTACAGGCGAGTGCCTTGAGCAATTCTTTCTTCTCCGATTCCACGTTGGATTCATTGAAGCGACCCCAGGCGAACTCCCATTCTGCGAGTCCCCCCTCGCTCAGAGCAGTGCTATAGACGCTGGTGCGGATGTTGGCTGGAACGATACTGGCAGGAACAAACACATAGCCATGTTATGCTCGGGAAGAAACGGATACTAGCACAGTTTGTTTAAGCATTATAACTCAGTGTCTTTAAATACTTTCGTTTTATACTCAGTGACGAAGATACAAGAAAAAGTGAACATTCGTTGAAATGGTTAAATACCGATCGTAACACATAGCACACACGCCACAAGAAACACGCACACACGCGCACACACACACACACACGCACGCACGTACGCACGCACGCACGCACGCACGCACGCACGCACGCACGCACGCATGGCGCACGCAACGCACGCACGCACGCACGCAACACGTCGCCGTCAGAAGCTGTAACTGTCCGATACCTGGCGTTGTCTGGGCTGTCCATCCAGCGTTTTGAACATGCTGACCGCCCTTGCTGGGCAGTCCGAGTTGCCCCATCCTGCACGCCCAGGACACCAACCCTATAGCGTTGTCAAAGTGGTCGAGGTGCGAGTCTCATCGACCGCTCCTGCGAACCCGATACGCTCGTACAGAGGTCTGATGAGCTTTAACACAAATCGCTGTGAAAGATACAACAGATAGCTGTAAATGTCAGGGAAGCTGTTGTAGTGTGCCGTGCAGCTGGTGGGCCAGTGGACCCCAGGCTGGTATACAGGCCCGCTGTACTGGTGAAACTGACCTGACCTGACCTCTCACCGACGCGGGCCGTGACCGCGCTCACCGAGGCAACGTCTGTGGGCCCGCCGAGAGGGGGTGAAATATAGTCGTCCACCGAGCTCAACCGAGATTCACATTGAAATCCTATGAGATCTCGCCATTCTGATGATATAAAGGTTTGTACGACTCCCATGATTTAGATGGGAGATATCGCCCGCTGAAAATTAGAGCTTTGCACGAAATATCCCTGAGGCTGTATCTCAATACCCGTTTGATGAATGGGCCTGAAAACGCCACAGCGTAAATCTACGGCACAGTTGACCCCCAAAACTAGGTTTTATAGAAATCTGAGGAATTGTGTGATATTTCGAGATTTTGTGGGTTGATCTGTCCTGAAATGCCCCAGTTCCAGATCCCTTTTTATCCTCCCGACTGCTGGCCCTATATATCCCCTGTCACGCCCACGTTAACCCGGGTCTGGTGGTCGCTGGCCAGTGGCCACCGGGCATGTGTCGACCGTCAAATCGCCCCGGGAGTGCCTCTATGGGCGATTTCCCGGTCGGGTTTCCATTTTGACCAACTTCACCCCTTCTCCTTCATCCTATGAAACTGCCCAATGACCCGAATGAGCAGAAGCACTTTATCTTAACCAAACTTTAAACACGTTGCCAGCGCTCCTAACGCCACTTCCAATGTGCCCACCTGAAGGTGCGTAAATCCGGTGTCCTACTCAGCCGTATGTCCAGGAATTGCAGGTTGTCGAAGGCGGCGTCCCAGGGCAGAAAGTCGTGTTCCCGCTCCAGATAGCTGATGACGGAGAGGGCCGTGTCGTACTCCAGCTGACCGGCCCGGGCCAGGTCAAGCGCGTCATCAACCAGCTGAGGAACAGCAACGCAGGGTCAGGTCAGGTCAGGTCAGGTAAGGTCAAATCAAAGGTGACAGCACGGCATGGCCAGGTCCAACGTGTTATCAACAAGCTGAAGAACAGTACGAGGGTCAGGTCAGGCCAGGTGAAATCGGGTTGGGTCAGAGGTCACGGTCCAGCTCGCTCTAAGTTCAGCACATATTGCCTCTATACTTAAAAGGCAAGGAAGTAAAGTTCTTCACCTGAGCTCGGTTTATGGTGTGTATAACGCTGTGGTCCTGTTGAAGCTGCTTTATTAGCAGATCCCAGTTGTTTCTTGTCGTAGTTTACTTTGAAAGAATCCATCTGCCTGCACTTAGTTCATCCCATTCTTCCGCATCAGCAGCATCTGAGGAATGAGTGTAAAGTATAAGTTAGCGCATTAACCGCCGCCCGTGCTGGCTCCGCACTCCGATACTTACGTGACCGCGTAGGGTGGGGGTACCACACTACCACCCCCTGGTATTTTGCTTCTAATTAACCCGCGCCGGGCCGGGGGGCGTTTAGACGCCCCCCCTCAGGTTTTTCCGGGATATCGGGAAACGGCGGGCGCCGTAAGCGCCGCCAAATTTTAAATTTACCTGTTTTCATCTCTTTTTCCCAGCCTCACTATTTTTATGACTTCAGGTCATGTCAGGTCAGGTCACCAGGCCCGGGTCATGTGACCGCTGCCTCCAAAAAGTTTGCGGCCCCTACCAAAGCCAGAAGTTTTTTGTTGATTCGGTTTTGTGATTTACAGATTTCATGAGGGCATCACTACCGTATAGTTTTGTTTGATCTCGGGATTTTTCATATTGGTGACCTAAGGTCAGGTCATTTTCCTGAACTTCCATTTATAAGTCAATGGGGGAAATATTCAAATGCTTTCCCCATTTCCTAGGATACGCATGATATCAGCCAATTCCCTTCTTTATCATGTTATTATAGGCCCCATTCTTTATACCGAGTGCAGTCTTTCTTCTGGTATCCCTAAGGGTCAGCGAGGTCATCCGAGGTCACCACATATTTTTGTCAATAACTCTCGAATCATTTGAGATAGAGATTGAAAACAGCACCAATGTGTTTATCTCGTCAAGGGCGTCTCCCCAATGTACAACATGAACCTTAATTGGGTCACCGCTTGACCTTTGACCTGAGGTCAATTTTAGGTTGACCTAACCTGTACACCAAAATACATGATTCGAAGCGCCTTGACGAGACAAACACGATGGGGTCCACAATATTTACCCTATCTTACTTACGTAAACGTTTATTCGTGAAAACATTTTTGGCAAAAAAATAGCCTTTTTGACTTTCGATGACCTCTGTGAGCCCAAACTACTTGGACCTGAGGTGAAATTTGAAGAGGCCGGGTGCGATTGCAAATTTAAATAGCTAACTTTGCGTCTTTAAATGTTGCTACTCAGCATCATAGTTTCCGAGATAAATGGGGGTATCTGGAGCTAAGTCCATAAAATCTGGAAAAATTTGAACCTTTGATGACCCCTGGGTGACCCTTATATTGACCTGATCAAATTTTTTCACTGAAATAGTTCGAAAAACCGCTTTTTGACGACTCTCGAATAGTGTTTTTGGTTTATGTCTAGGTCCATAAGGAGCGAGTTAAGAAGGGGGGCGTCGGATACGCCCCCCCCCGGCCGAGGAGGTGGCGCCGGAGCACCGGCCCGGCGCGGGTTAAGCTGGAGCTTCGATTGCAAAACACGAGCGTGTTGCTTACCCCGCGCCGTGCTGTTGCTCGGCGCCAGAATTTGGAAGCCCGCGAAAATCATTTTGAAAATATTCTCGTCATTGTTTGGCTTAGGTCAATATTGAGGTCACCAGAGGTTTTCAAAGGTCAAATTTCCCAGTTTCAGGCTTCTGGTCCAGAAACCCCAAAACGTATTGGGAACTATGACAGTTAGGAACAAACGAAACAAAGAAGCAATCGAAGTTCTTGAAAAATACAATTGCCTTAGTGCCATCAAATTTTTGCTCAGGTCAACAATTAAGACTTAACAGGTCACCAAAGGTCAAAAATGTGATTTGTTGGCACAACTGTTTTCAAAAACATATTTTTACCTAAAAAGGATAAGACAATGATTTTGACGCAATCGTGTTTGTCTCGTAAAGGCTCTTTGAATCATATTCATGGTGACCAGATTAGGTCAACTTATAAATTATACCTCAGGTCAAGGTCAAGTGGTGACCCAATTAGGTCGTGCTGCATATCGGAAGACGTGTCTCGATGAGACAAACACATTGGTGTCAGTTTCACTTCTCTATTTTATTCAGTCCAGAGCTATTGACAACAAAGTGTTGGTGACCTCGCATGACCTAGGCTGACCATATAGGTATCACTGAACACAAATTGTATGTACGTGAAATGAAAAGCAAAAGCCAAATTCAGGTATCAAAAGGTCAAAATTTAAAATGGATAAATATAATTATTAAAAACATTTTGCTGGACCGGTTTTGTCTCAGAAATACAGCGCTGACATTTATTTGTCTGTATCTGGTAAATAAAAAAAAACAAACAAAAACAACAAACAAAACAGAAGGAAATATCAAAATTTGACATCATGAGTTACCAATACCCATCGAGGTACTTAAGATGTCATCAATCCAATAAAAATATATAATTTTGACATTTGGCTATGGTAGTTTACTGTGTATAGTTATTTGACATATCTAACGGTTTTTTAAACATTTTTAAAGTTGCTGATTTTTTTGCTCCTTAAACAAACAAACGTTGGGGGGTCAAAAACAACTTAAAAAACCATGTCGTAGCCCTTGATATTTTCTATCTACTCACGTTTTCTGATTTCGTTTTGTCCTCTACATGGCATTTGTAAGGTCTCTTAAAGTTAAGCGGATTTTGTGTCAAAATGGTGTGTAGTGTCGTCACTAAGTTAGCTATAGCTATCTAAAAAATAAGACAAAATGGATTTTTTTTCCACAAAAGGTGTAAAAATGTTGCCCGGACAGTACTAGAAGTTTAGCGTTGATAGCTACATTATTTCGTTAGATATTCTATATATTTTTCAGCGTGGCTAAAAAAGCTTCCCCAGTGCCTCGCGGGTTATGAGGGCGTTTAAACACGGGTCACACAAACTCAAGCACGGTGCAGATTTAGATGAGAGGAAGCCGTTGATACCCGACTATAAGGCGCTTGGTCATTAGGTGACCCTCTGAGGTATGTGTGCTGCCTGATCCAAGCTTTCTGCAACGGAACTTGAACCCAAGCCAAGCGCCTCTATGCGAAGGCGGATTAGTGTTTCCAACGCTCCGCAGAATGTCGTATTGTCTTCGTCATCCCGCACGCGTTATGTCTTATCCGTTGTTTCTCGATGTTATTTCCTTATCATGCTCGCGATCATTCATGTCCTGTGTCGTATTTCTACGCTGGCTAGTACGTCACACGTATTTTGATTCATTCCTATTTTATTTGTCATCGTTATAACTCTTTCTCTGTCTAACTACATCTAGTTTTTGTTCATTCATTTATGATATATGTGCTTTTGCTGAAAGGAAACATGAGATTATTTCTGCTCACCGAAGTCAATTTTCATTATTCTGCGCCCTTCCATCAATGTCAATGACCCGAATGGTCCATACAAATCGTGCCATGTTTCGGCTGCTTCTTAATCTTTTATAGTGCGTTATTGCGCAAGGGTATGTGCAAGATGCACAACATACTGTTTTTAGTGGGCAGAAGGGGTAACTACACTAGATGTGAGATCGAGAGATTGGTACACTAATTCGCGAGAACTCCTGATATGCATACGCATATGCTGACGTCCTGAAAAAATCACATATCTGGTCGTTATTCATGCCTCGGTTTGACAGGTGTGAAGAGCATGACCCAGTGAACTATATTATATTTTTATTAAATATTATTAATTATTTTATTTATATATTATTAATTTATATTAATATATATATATATATTATAATATATATATATATAGGTATATATAATATATATATATATATATGTATTTAAAATGGATGTCAAAGTATAAAGCAGTGTCACAAAATGTCCTAGAAACTGCCAGAGGCCAAACAGTTATTTCAGGTCATCTGAGGTCAGTGACCTCAGTTGACCTCCGATGACCTCCTCTGAAAAGGTCAACTGAATTCACGATCTCAGTGGGAACCATAAATGTCCTCTGCTAACACAACACCTGCACATATGCTCCCGTCCAACAAACACCCGGACACTGCACAAGTTACAAGCATCGATACTACGGGACGCCAGTTGCGACTGACATGACATTGAGAAACAGGTCATAGGTCACGGGTCATTGGAGGTAGAAGTTATACATTTTCAAAAAATATTTTTATCAAATTGTTCAAAAATACAGTACTGAAAGTTGTATTGCAATCATTTGATAACTACGCGAGTTGTTGTCGAGAAGAATACAAAAACGAGGGAGGTGGCACCCCTGCACAGGCGAGGGATAATTAATCCAGTGAACGGGTTCAAAATATTGTCCTCTTCATCATGCAACCACAACCTATGTACGAATGTCACATACATATCCCCTAACCCGTCCATGACAGGGTTACCCCTTTTGTAGTTAGTCTGGGATAACAGGAAAATAAATAGGTACAACATGGGGTATTTCTCATTCTTTGGTATACCAAACTATTGTATATAACTATTCCTTGGTCTATGAGGTCACCTAGGTGTTATGACTAAAATTTTATGATAGTCGTGGCAGTCTGTCATCTCGACGACTTACCGTTGATGGTGACTTGCCGTTCTTTTCTCATCCAGTGGGTGGGCTGCGTGCTGTTAAAGTTGGCCTTTGTCTCTGTGGTGAACACCAACGGCACCCACCAGAGAAACTCGGCAGAATCGTCAGTTCCTCCGATCAGAAATCGGTTCTGAGCATGAAAACATACGATTAAAGTTAACCTTAACAATGAGGGAAAATTGTAGCTACCTTATGACTCGCTCTCGTAAATGTATAGTCTAATAAGTGTTCCAGCAAACAAATGGTGGAACATGATAATGCAAAAACAATAAACAATATCTTATTCTCACAAAATATGTAACAACAGGCGAGGTGCGAAAACGCCTCTCACTCGTACCACTCTGACCTGATCAGCTGTGCCGACCTTCTCGGCGTAGGTTTTTTTGCGCACTTTCACCACGGGGAATCCCATCTGTAGAGTCCAGGTGTCCATGACCTGGTTTGACAAGAAATGTCGCAGGCAGTGTGCCGTCGCGGTGGCCTTGCTCCGTCAGAAGCGCCAAGTCGTCCTGGCTCGCCGCCTTGTATTGCCTGAAGATGACAGCATACACGTTACGTCGGCCAAGTAAGGACAAAACCGTGAACTGACACATAGCCCGCTCTCATTTTCAGCTGAAGCACACGCTTATTGAGTTTCATTTAAATTATAATTCGCTTTCAATTAAAGTGAACATCCCATGTGTCGTTTATCCTCTTCCACCGCAAATTCAAAAGCAAATAGCATGTCATGTAAAAAAGTATTGTTTTAAGTCCGTGGCGGAGAGAGAAAGTGTCTATACTGACTACCGTGACCACAGGGACAATGCAGATTGTGTCACTGTTTTTTTTTTTTTTTAGCCGACTTACATAGGCTCTAGGTAGTTGGACAGGGCGTCCCCGAAGTGTGTCTCTGGTCAACATGTTGTCCAACATCCGGATGATTGAAGCCCCTGGAAGGCAGCAATAGTTAACAAGTCTGTCGGCGTTTAGCACGCAAGGGTTACGACACGGTGACAAGGGATTGGATACTAGTTTAAGTGACACATTTGGAACTTATTTGTTCCTTTACTGTTAAATATAAGTAAGATTCGTTTGATAATTTTGATATTAAAGATACCGATTTGTTCTTCAACGACTTGTAAACGCCATCACAATTAATTTGAATATTTGCATTGTGTTGCCTCACCCTTTTTCTCAATTTTCTCGTACGTTGTTTCAACTCTCCTCGTACGTTGACTCACCTTTCTCGTACGATATTTTGTCAAAGACCTGTCCGATGTCGTCCGAATGCCTCACAGGGATGGAGACGGGACGAGAGCTGCGCAAAGCGTCTATGGACATCACCTCCTGCACCACAGTTGTCACAATCTGTCGCGGCATACGCCAAGGAGGGCTCCACCTGCCGAGTGGGACACGGAAATCAGTGATCACACACTGTCAGACGGCTCTTTAGGATATCTGAACTGGTGGCTCTCTGCAACGGACAACCAAGCTCGACATTAAGCATAATGATCTTATAGTGGCTGCACATGTCGCTGTTCTGTACGTATTTAGGACTTATGAGACGACGTTCAAACGTATGTACATACATGAGCTTATGTCATGGGAGTGGAGGGGCTTGAGCACGGGACCTTCCTGACACTAAGAGCACACTAACCGCTACACCGAGGTCGTTCTACCAACTTAGCAATAACTCTTTGCGAAACATATCTATGGTGTTACTCACTGCGTAGATGCTTCTCTTCACTTCTCTATCGTGCAACGCCCGCAACGTAAACCACCCCAGCTTCAGTCACCTTATGCGTTCCGAGCGTCTCCACATAGCGAGCGAAGCCCTCGTTGAGCCAGATATCGGTCCACCAACTGGGAGTGACCAGATCTCCGAACCACATGTGGGCCAGCTCGTGTGCGATGGTTCGTGCCGTGAGCTGTTTGCTGTCCGCAGAAGACACCTCCGGGTCGAACAGCAGCGCGGCCTCACTGTCGGACGATGAGGATAAGCTGTCAGTGGGGCTGGCAGTGAACCACACATTCATCTCGTGCAGGGACAGTGCAGACTTGTGGTCGCTAAATGTTACATACGCAATTCGGGGAATGCAAACGCAGTAGGAGTTCGGAAGACGACAGACGACTTCGTTGAATGAGAAACCAGTTCGGAATGAAAGTGTGTTTGAAAGTGTGTTGGTCTGATGCAAAGTACGTTGAAGAACGAGCAGCGAAGTCGCTACAGGTGATCCTGCGCTTTCGTCCCATCAAATAAAGCAATATTTCTGTCTGATTAGAACCGCACGATTCCGTAAAACATGCTGCAATGGTCAGACATTGCAAATGAGCCTAGTTTTGCCGTGAGACACAGCAAGGACAAGAGAGTCCAGGCAATCGCATTGCAATACGTGTCATGCCAAAGACACGTTCTGCTGCAGAGGACTGACGGTAAAGCTGGACGATCCTGGGCTCAGTGCCACAACGTAGATAGACAGATGAGCTCGTACCTGTACAAAATAAGTCCCCAGTTCTCCATTCCACCGAAGGGAAAGTCAGGTATGGCTGCCATATCCTGTTTCGGTAGCGGAAACTTCGTCTTGAAGAAGTCCTCGTAGTATTCCAATATAACAGGACCGATTCTTCGCGCATATTCAGTCTGCTCCAGAGCTCCCGCACGAGACCATACTGAGAACGGACGGCTTCATTTAAAGACAGTGGTCAGCTAAGGTTTGCTAGACCACGCTGATGTTGGCAATAGACAAGAACATTTCATTCAAAATGTCATGTTGTGATGTCATTTACCTACACAACGGTGAAGCATTACCTATTCACCAGCTGTAAACATCTGTTATAGAGGTCAAAGACCACAGTACTGCTCTAACGAAAAAGTTGTCTGATATGCAACTGATGCTTCACTTCCAATTGACAAGGCCTGAGGTCATTTCCATTAAATCGCTCTTCCGTTAAAGTTTGTCACTAAGCTTCACTGGCCCTTACATCCAAATCATCATCATCACAAAATTTCCCTATTTGACTTAGAGCGAGAGCATCATGTCCTAATTAACTGTTCAGTAAAACGATCTTCCAGTGTAAGACCACTGAAGAGTAGCAATAGAGGTTTGTCACATTTTCGTCCCCGGACCAGAAACTGAGCAAACCTGAATTTAAAATCATCGCGGTGAACACTCTGCCAGACGTTAGTCCAGTCTCGCTACTCTGAAGCGGGTGTCGCTCAGCGCCGGATCAGGACTCCCTGGCGACCATGCTGACACGAACGAAACACCACCAGGTACGTGGACATGGGCAGCGATTTCTCGAACGTGTCCCACACGAAGTCCGCTCTCTGCCGACTGCAACACACACACACACACACACACACACACACACACACACACACACACACACACACACACACACACACACACGGGTCAGGTCAAGGTCATAGTCAGGTCTCGGTCAGGTCAGGGGACGGATGCTGGCAAAGGCGGATCCAAAACGGGAGTTAAGGGGTAGTTAAATCCCCAAAAGTTTCACACAATTTTGAAAACTCATCAGATTTCGCCTGCTTATACATTAATAGCTGATATAATGCATTTTTGTCTAAAAATTGTTATATTTTTATTTATCAGGAAAACGTGGTCATTTTTTGGCAGAGTTCAGGCAGCTGAGTGAGAGGGGCGTCAATGCCCATTTTTTCCAACCGTAGATCGCCACTGGCTACTACTGGCGTGAAGCACCAGCTGCGTTATACCGATGCACACACGCCATGCGCACCGCTTATTGAGCGTAACACTCGCGCGCACATATAATGTAAGCACGCCAAGAAGAAGCATGCGCCAGACAGGAAAGTGCCTACTGCCTTATATCAAACCTCAATACGGCTTTACTCTATCAGTTGTTATTAAATTTCACAACGAGTGGCCCCAAGGTATCAATCCCGCCTCACTTGGATTCGGTCATCCTGAGCGGCATGTTCGGAGATGGACGTCATCCGTTTGTCGCCGTCCCAGAGTTATCTCGAACGTCGCCTTCAGAGCCGGCTCATCCAGACAAGGGAAACGCTTTCCTGGCGTCTATCGGCGCCAGCTGTGTCGCCGCCATCCATCTAAAGAGTGAGTAGAATGCACTCAATTAGGTCAGGAATGCAGCTTCCGCTGCCGTGAATCGAAATGGGTTCATTGTTAATCGTCTTGAACAGTTGGACACGATTGGAGGAGACTCGACGATGGACACATCAGTGACATCATCTTTTAGTTTACCTGCTACATACTGAAACGGAACATTGCATATAGGCGCACACATTTCCTACACCAGCGACTGCCTCCAGCTCCACCAGAAACAAGGATGCCCATATTGTGATGACCCATTTGTATAAAAACGTGAAAAACTGAAGCGATCACTTATGAATATGGTATTTTACAATTTGGATCCTTATTTGCGAACCCGACCGTTTGCCTCCATGTGAGAAATGTTGTGTTTACGCACCGTTTTTCTCCCTGCGGCGTGTGATAGCTGCTGCGGTAGAAGCCGGCCAGCTTGTCGTTCAGGATGCCGGCGAACTTCACCGTCACGTTGTACCTGTGGCCGGGCACCACCTGCTCCGCCAGCTGCACCACGAGGAACTCCCGCTCCGTGTCGTGCAGGAGTCCGGCGATCGGCACCGGCCTGTCCACCGTCACGTCCGTCACCGTCACCGAGTCGTTGTAGACGAGCAGCTCGCTGACGTGCAGTGTGACGTTCCCGCCGGCAGCGCCAGCCCGCAGCGTGACCGTCACTTCACCGCTGAAGCTGAAGTTGCCCTCCTCGAAGAGTGGCAGCATGCGCAGGCTGTAGGCTTCTGGCGCCAGGTGGCGTGGCAGGCGGATGTCGCGAAGAGGCTCGCTGGAGGCGACGGCGTCATCAGGGACGACAGAGGCCGCTCCGCTGGCGGAGGGGGCGTCGCTCGCTGGCCGGCCGAGGTGGTGGACCAGGAGACCAGTGGCCAGCAAGCAAAGACGGCGAACACAGCAGCAGCAGCAGGCCCGACGCCAAGTCAGCCAGCACGCCCGAGCGTCTGGTGAAAGCTCACCTGTTGGGGCTCCATGGTCAGCTCCTCGCCCGGTGGCATGGCCTCGACGCCGGTCTGGAAATGGGGTAGGGGTGGTTGATTGGTTTGAATCATGCTGCACCTCTGTTTAAGCAAATTGTCAAGTGGTGTAGATCACAGCTGTTCTTGCAACGGTTGCCTTTTATAACGCAATTCTATTTAGGCAAACGACCT
>VOPJ01003325.1:0-13058 GCA_014673585.1 Semibalanus balanoides
GGCGCCGGCACAGATCGTGGAGCGGACGCAGCCGGAGCCGGCGCAGCGGAGCTGCTGTGTGCAACGGTCGCTAGTAGCGACCGTTGCACAGCGACTCGCTACCCAGTCAGCCGGCCGCCGGCCAACGATCCTCTGCCTCCCCCGCCCGTCCCCCTCTATCGACCTCCCTCCGCCCATCCCGACCCCTGAGACCGTGCGCCGCCCACTCACAAGTAAGAGACGCAAGGTCAATGGAAGACGGCGGACGCAGTGGATGGCAGCCAAGGTCATTCATTGCTGCGTTACAAACACTAAAGTAAGAGGAAAGTGCTCGCTATTGCAAAAAGGAAACACACTGTTGCTTTTCCGAAATATGGATATCATTTGTGAATTGTGTTAATTTGTAATTATGTGCCGCAAACGGCAGACCGCTCGAAGTCCCTTTTTTCCAGCGATAACTTAGAACGGAGCATCTGGTATTGGTGATTTTGTGTTCACAGAAGATACACGTTTCAGACTTTTCCCCTCATATTTACTACCATGTTGTTAAACGAAATTATTTGATCAAGGAGCATTTCATTGATCCATGACGTTCAAGTGAATACTATTCCGTATTCACGTAGGTATAAGGGAAATAGTTTGTGTATTGGGGTTTTAGGACGCGCCGACACGTCAGGTCAATTTGCGCCCATCAAGAAAAGAGTAAAAATAGTACACTAAGTCTGAAACGTGTACAGTAAAGCTGACGTACAAAGCATCAGATGATGCGTTAAATCGCCGACAAACAACACTTGAACCGGTCTTTCGTTTGCAGCAATCGTGCGTGGTTTTAAACCGCTTAATACTGGTAGACATTAGCAAAACAACGCAGATGACAAAACAAAAATATTATTTGTTCCAGCAGAGCAGCGAAATGCGACAGTAATCTGCACTCACTGCAGGCATCGGATTGAAAGATAACGGTCTGCTTCCTGACGAGTCGCGACGCTAGCTGGCCGAGCAATCCCATCTGTTGAGCATTATCTGACAGCATGTAGTCACACTGTTCCTCGGTGCTTTTAACCTCAATTAGTTTCCAGTCTGCTCACTCTGAATCATACACACCCCCAATGCCATCTTATCAGATCAGAATCAGTATCCCGCCGGCAACGAAACCTCATGCGGCGAAGAATCAGCCCGGTCGGACAGCTCAAACCTCAATCCGAATGGCCGTTCCTCTCTGTTTTGTCATTTATACTTCCAGCAAACAGCGAAACTGGGCCGTGTCTGAACTCTGACTATGGACTCTGTCCGAGCATCACCGGACGCCAGCCGTCCTGCTCCCTGTCATTCTCCATACATCGGACCCGCCCAGTTCTGCTGTTCCGTGTGTATGGTGGACCTCTGAGTACAGCAGCCGTCCTGCTCCTGTCATTCTCCATACATCGGACCCGCCCAGTTCTGGTGTTCCGTGTGTATGGTGGCCTCTGAGTACAGCAGCCGTCCTGCTCCTGTCATTCTCCATACATGCGGACCCGCCCCAGTTTCTGGTGTTTCCGTGTGTGATGGTGGCCATCGAGTACAGGCAGCCGTACCTGCTCCTGTCATTCTCCATACATCGGTATCCGCCCAGTTTCTGCTGTTCCGTGGTGTACTGTGTTACGGTGAACTCCCCAGTAACAGCAGCCGGCGGACCTGTCAGCGGCCAGCGGGTCACGTCTCTCAGTCTGTATATACAGGCAAACACTGCCACTGGTTCTCACGAGCTATGACGCCACATCACGCCATGAGAGCCTGGCTGGACGAGGGTTCAGTTTGAGAGGGGAGAGGGTGGGCGGGGTGCCGAGCCGGAGGCATGCCATATGCGTTATAGTCGAGCTCGGAGAGATTAATTATATAGGCTGGGCAGAAGGGCATACGGACTGATGGAGTCAGTAGAAACTGGTTCCAAGAATCGCACTTTGCCCCGTGGACCGCCCGCCGGTAAGTTGTGGCTGCCGACCAGTGGAGGTCACGATAAATGGTTTGATAACAGGCATGCTTATTCAGGAGGGGACGCCATGAATATATCTAACATCGATAACATTGGACATACATTTACTGGACTAGACCGGTTTTAGCTTTGTTAGTAGTAATGAGCTTTCTATTCTTGTGGTGGAGCCTGGTTTGTATCGGCTAAAAGGCTGACAAATATAAATCGAGGCATTTATGGAGATAAGAGTTCATTTTTTGTGCTTTTGGATAAAAGACTCACAAATATAAACTGAGGCATTTATGGAGATAAGAGCTTATTTTCCTTAGTTTTCCCACCCATTACAAGGTAGGCAGGAGTGTCTATTCTTTCCCATGCGGCCCGCAACATTAAATGCAACATTGCAACAATAATCATGCGCAGGGGCGCAGGTCGGTAAGGGGGAACGACATCCACAGCCCCTCGGCAAAGCCCCCGAAAAAGTGTCGCGGAAAAATATCACTCCGGATTTAGGCCACTGTATTTTGCACTGCCCGTACAAAGTCGGAAACAGGGACCTCGACCGTAGTATAACACTTTGAGGTGAAACAATGGGAGGGACGTGCCCACCCACCCACTCCCGATTAAGCGCCCTGCTACACACTGAGCGAGGAAGGACATCACAGCGCAAGGATGCTATAGTCTCATGAGTCACTCATCCTTGCTTATATTTTTATGCAACCCACCACTGTTTGTTAGTAGCCTTCTACCCCGGAATCTCTGCGGACAGATAGCAAGTTCCCTTCATTCGTAAAGCAGCATTCTGAGTAACGCTTCCTTATACGCATTTTAATGCATTAGCGAAGACAAACAAACCAAAATACAAATACTTCCAACCATTAAAACATAATCGAACATAAATTGTAATATAAGTAAAAACAAAAGTCAAGGCAGCATCTCTGCCTGGTTGCAAGCATAAACGTCCGTGTGAAATGGACACTAACGACGTCGCAACACATAAGACGTATTGGCTGGTCCTGGTGAACTCGCTTTGTTCATCGCAGGCCATTCGAGAACGGTTTATTAGGGCCCGACTTCATTTGCACTGATGTTGCAACATGCATCTTATTAAGCTGTTGCAGCACTGCACGCATCCCGCGCAGTGTGGCGGCGTTATCAACTGTTGCCGAATGCTCTGGTCCTTCAGCTGGTGCATAGTCACGTCTGAGGCGAGGTCTGCGACAGCTTGCTCGGCTAACGCAGCTGACAGTCACTGCCGGCATCACATCGGGGCCGAGGAGCGGATCGTGGAGTGTAAGAGAGAACGTCTGGGGACTGACCAGCGACATCCGCTGCTGACTGGAGATATCAGCAGCTGACAGGAAATATCAGCCGCTGACTTAGGACTCCGCTGACTGGGGACACCGCGGCTGATCGGCATCAGCTGCTGACATCAGCCGACGCCATTATTAATTAACTAAAGACCAGACGGAACCGGACTGAGCCGGACTGAACCAGACCGCCCGGCAACCGGCCCGGCCGCGGGTGGGTCGGGGTGGTGATTGTCCGTTCATCTGTCCGCTCTCTCCTCTCTCCGGTACACACAGAGCACCTCTCTCCGCACAGCACACTCTCCGGCCGCCCCTGGCGACAGTGACGTCCACCGGACATATATGCATCCGTAGCCCTCTGGCTGGCAACAGGGAGCTGTTCCAGGCCGGGCGTGCCTCCATTTTTTACAGCCGTGGCCCGGTAACAATAAGTTTATTTTGTAGGGCTCCCGGCTCAGAAGCAGTGTTGGATTTTTGGTTTCATGACCTATAGGTAGAGAGAAACAAATCGTTCGGAAAAAAAATCATTTTTGAAGAAAAACAATAAGGAAATAAAAGATTTCAGATTTGTAATAAATATCAATTCCTTATGAGGACAATTTAATATATTTAATTATCAACGTTGTTAATATCAAGTGAAAATAGAGCAAATTTCGAAAAAAAAGTATTTAGACCCAAAGGTCAAGAAAATGTAATAAATTTCAAGGCTGCTCTGAAGCTCTGAAACCTTATCAATGACAAAGCAATTAGAAAGAGGGCAGCTGCAGCCGACGATAATACATTACATAATGGTAACAGGAAAAGTAAAAAAAAATATACTTTCTTTTTCCGGGAGAGCACTTAATCGCAAAAGCGCAATACAATGTCAACCTAACCTAACGGAAATATCAAACGTTACCTGCATCCGGCAGACTAGCCCCGCCCGTTCTGCCCACCTCGCTCGACCTTTTTCTGCCCTCATGCGTTTCCAACCTGACACTTACGGACTTTCCAGACGACTTGATTTCAACGCACCTCCGACCACCAACCACAGTTGCCAAGTGAAACCTGACATTGGTAGGTTTCCAGTGGTGAATTGCTATGCATATGCATGCTGCTTGGCAACCACATGACACCATCTTAGCAACATGCATGCAGGGACGTGGGAACCGGGGGCAGAAGGGGCAACTCGACCCCCCAACTTTGGAGCTGGGGGGGGGGGGGCGACGCCCCTCCAACTTTTTACACGATCACTCTTCTCTGTATTAGAAGAACATACTTTTTCAACATACTTTCGACGGCAAAAGGAGAGTAATAAAAGTAAAAAAGTGAGGGAAAAGTAAATGTTATGCATAAAGGAGCCTGGAGTAGGACAGAAATGGCGCGAACATTGACTATTGTTGCACAGCGTGTTGTGGTGCGCGATGCGAGCGGACTAGGCCCGGAAATAGTTCACATTGTATTTTTTTTTCAAACGCAATTTTGACTTATTTTGAAATACAACTTCTTTTCAATGATGTCAAAATAGCCATACATCACGCCGATTCAGGTAAGAAGGACGTGATTAACTTAATTTTATCAAACACTATATCGTATCAAAACTAATAACAGTGTAATAGCCTCTGCCCAGGTGTGTGAGACCCACATCCTTGACAATCCCTTATTTATGGCCCACATTTCCTCGACAAAAGTCAAATATATTCGGCTGAGAGCCCGTTCAGTCCAGAAAACTTTCAGTAAAGGGTTTTTAAACACGGACTACAAAACTGATAATCTCAGTTCAAAACCATGTTGAAGGTGAACTATTTCCTTGAAAAAGTTCTACAATTTATATGTATCATTCCCAGGCATGCCCAATGCAGCCACTAATGAGATTCTTCCCACCGCAAAAATAAAGGAATTTTTGGCGCAAGGGCACAAAAATGTGTTATTTTGTATCCTAAAATTAAAAGGGAATGTTTCACATTCTCGAAAGTTGTCCAATGTACGCCGCTTGTGGGTGCAAAATATGAAGTAATTGGCTGTCGAACACCGAATTCTGCCATTTTGTTGCCTCACAAAACAGTGCTTAATTTCATGAAAAAACTAAGTTTTGTATTTGGGCTGATGACGTCATGTGAAAAGGAATTTTTGGAAATAGAAAAAAAAATCACGCTGCAAACATGTAGACTAGTGTAATGGGCTAATGTATAGCAAATGTAAAACAAGTCTAGGCTTTCATTCAACATCTTGATAAAAAAGGGATGACGAACATCGGCTTTAAGCGGCTACCGTAAATACACTAGCTTATTTTCTTGCAGATTTCAAAACCAAACTCAAATTTACTTTCGATTAAAGACCTCTGGGGTTTTTTTTAACTTCTACAATACTTAATTTGAAATGATGAATCCAACCAACTTGGCACTCAAACTTCATAATCTTATTTTTTAATGTGAAACAATCCTTTAAAACAGCTGGGTGCAGTTATTTGGCCAATTTAAAAATAGTTTTCATGGATTCCAGCCATGAAAAAACATCATTTAAAAAATGAACGGTCCCCTAATTGGTCTCCGTTTTCGACCAAAACGAGTCAATAAACATTGTGACATCGATAATTTAACAGGACGCACATGCGGCGGGAGGCTACAGAGTCAATAAATATTGTGACATCGATAATTTAACAGGACGCACATGCGGCGCGTTTTTATCTCTTAATTTTGCACCATTTCGCTTAAAATCAGTGGGTTTCAGCTATTTCAATGGAGCACCAGGACACCAGGGAACCCAGGGCCTCCCGGCATCCCCTGGATTCAAACGGGCATGGTGCGCTGTGCCTCGCCTGCGCCCAACAGTGGCCGCATACCGGCGTGGTTGTGCCCCTGATACACATCCGGCGACGGTGGTGCCGAAGGGCATATAACAACTGGTGCCTCGCCTGATACAAGCCGCGCGGTGGTGCCCCTTGTACAACCGGCGCGGTAGTGCCCATGGTTCAAAGAACACTGAATAGTTTGCGCCGCGTAGCAGCGCATATTTTTTTGCTTTATTTTGGTAGTGCCCCTGATGCCCCGGCGCGGTGCAGTGTCCTCAGAGCAACGTAGGTGCTCCTTCGCTCAAAACGAAAATGTAATGCTGCGTAGCGGCGTGGATTTTTTTTTGCTTTAGTTTGGTGGTGCCCCTGGTGCCCCTTACCGCAGAGCACCGCGTTGGTGCCTTTTCACGCAAAGCAAAAAATTCCGCGCCGCTATGCGGCGCGGAATTTTTTGCATTATTTTTGTGTGGTGCTTTTGGGTGGCCCGCGCGTTGGTGCCCTTCAACGCCCAAGAGGGGGGGGGGGGGTCGTGACCTTCCTGTGACCCCCTGGATCCACCACTGATAACGAGTGGCGACCAAAGGCGATAATATCGTTTTTTTAGCTATGATTTTTGCCTACACGTCAGGTCCGCCAAAAAGCTCACCCCCAACTTGAAAGTACTTCCCACGCCCCTGCATGCATGTGGTCTCTCGGTGCGCTATTGGTTCAGAGCTTGGCGCCGCTGGCAGCTGGACATATGGGTGTCAAAGTCCCCTTCGGTACCAGCCGGTTACCGGACTACCCGTGAACCCTCTGCAAACCGGGCTGACTGGATGCCGCGGTACTGCTCCGTCATTGCTGAGATCACGGTACAAAGTCCCACAGAAATCCCGCAACCTCCAGTCATTAGCGAGGGCAAAGTCCGACCTCACACCCATTCAGCTTCCACGCTGCAGTCATCGTGAGCAAATGGTGCTCTGAAAACACCGATAGGTCGACAACTGAATATGTTTGATGAATATAGAGGGATAGAGAGACACTAGAGGCGACAAGCTACAAAAGGTGCCTTCAGACCCCTCAAGATAAGCACCTAAACAGGCGGACTCGGCTCCCTTTCAGCCTCTATAGTGACAGGAGTACCCCGGTGACTCGGTCCCGACCCTGCGGTGCCTGTCAGAGGTCGACCCTGCGGTGTCTGTCAGAGGCCGACCCTGCGGTGTCTGTCAGAGGTCGACCCTGCGGTGTCTGTCAGAGGTCGACCCTGCGCCCTGCGGTGCTTGTCACGAGGACCGTGCTGGCTCAGGGTCTTCAGTCTATGGTGACAGGAGTACCCCGGTGACCCGGTCCCGACCCTGCGGTGTCTGTCAGAGGTCGACCCTGCGGTGTCTGTCAGAGGCCGACCCTGCGGTGTCTGTCAGAGGTCGACCCTGCGCCCTGCGGTGCTTGTCACGAGGACCGTGCTGGCTCGGGGCCAGGCAGCTGTCGCCAAAGTGGTGCCGCTTGGCACACAGGTGCGCGAGTCACGACGCACCGTCGGCATTTTCACCGTCATAACGGCCTGTTATAGGGTCCCGACTACGCCTTGTTCATGTGCTAGCCAGGTGAATCAGAGGCAGCGCATTCCTCACTATCATCAAGTCGCGTACAGCAGGTGTCAAAACAGGCGCAAAATCAGATATGTATGTATCAATCCGGCGTATTGTTGTTTTGATGACGAAATTTCGCCCATGTAGCTCAGTAGGGAGAGCGTCTGGGCTCTTGACCTCACCCAGTAGTGGCAGCTCGGGTTCGAGTCGCTTCGGCGCTCGCTATTTGCCCCTGAATACGATGGCGTGCGGCCAGGGGCAGCGGTCACGTTCAATGTCAGTTGACGTCAGAGGGCGGGGTGGATTGTATCCAGGTATGTCAGGCACGTAAGACTTTCGCCTCTAAATTCTGCCGGCTACCAGGAATTGCGCGATCGGGTGGTGAGGGCCTGCGCAGCAGCAGGCTATGCGTAGCGCAGGTCCTCACCTCGGAAATCCATCCATTCAAAACATTCTGACTAAATTGATAAAGAAACGTATCAGGATGAGTGATGGCTGATGCCACAGATGGTTGGACAGATAGTTGTAATATACAATTAATTGGGAATACTCGCACCCTGCACCCGATCGGCAAACACGTTCAATTCGTGGAAACTTGGCACAGACAAATGCAAACCGGTTAGTGTTTGAACGCACGTATTACGGCACTATTTGCCACCCCCAATAGTCAGAACTGACACTTAGCACATATTTGCCATCTACGTCAGATATTCGGCTCAGTGAAGACACGGACGCATGGTTGTCCGCAGTGAGACGACTTCCGATCAGAGTACGTCATTTCCCGCCTTTGTATCGAGCCGCTGTGGACAGGCCCACTGGCAGTGGCAGCAACATCACCGGAAGGGATCGCGAACTTTCCTTCCGGCTTTCCTCGAGGCCATCCCGGGCGGCGCGCGCACGTAATATCTGCTGCAATAACAGCTACGTACGCGACGGAAATGACGCAATCTTGGAGAGGTTTCCCGCATAGTCAATGAGACAATCGGTAGTCACGCCAGAAGAGGAATACGGGCATTTCCAATCGTCATAACGTCCAATGTCCATGATCTTGCAAAAGAGGCATCGCAAGCGTCCGGAAACAAATAATATAAATAGTAAGTAGGTACTGATGTGAATGATACCATAGGCCGCGCTCTTTAGAACATTCATAATAGGAGTTCCGAGAGGAATGACGTCACAGGCCGTTCTTTAGAAATCCACCACAGAGACTGTCCGGAATATTCCGAGTCATTCCGGCCGGGACGAGGGGAATTACAAACGCAGCCCAGGGCGGTGCCGTCACCTTAGCGAGAACATGCTGGTAACGCATTTGAGACGTGCATGCCGAGGAATATCCGAAAGAACGCTCAGAAAAGGGTCGGAATCCGGAATCAGAACATGACGTCACATTCCGATTCGGAATGCTCTAAGAACGCGGCAGAAGATAAGTAAAGAATGTATGTACGGATAATTCATAATTGATGATAAAACGCCAAATTTAAATAACAACCAAGCGAACACAATTTTACCTCAATAGGTGAAATATCAATATTACTTTTGCCGCGATACCGTAAATAAGGGACATAATTTCTTGAAGTTAGCTACATACAAATAAACCATAGGAATCCATTCTCTATCTGACTCGAGTCTAGTCCATTTGCTTTGCATAGGGAGGAATAAAACAGTGTAAAATTGATACCGGTTTAACAGATCTCCCAAAAGTTAACGTTTCACATATACGCAGGTTCAGTAAGTCCATTCAGATTGTATTTTTATTATACTGTATTTACTTTCCATCTATGGGAGTGATCTTACGACATCTTATGCATAATTTTAAAATGCTACGACAATAATTATTTGTTAGTACTGGAATTACGACAGACCCAGAAAAAAAGCATAAACTAACGGTTTGACGAAGCACATCAAACGCCAGCCAGGGACCATCGTACAGCCCAGGGTATATATAAACACAGCCCAGCCCAAGCCCAAGTCAGCCCAAGTCACAGCCCAAGTCTGCACGATGATCCCTGACGCTCTTCGTCAAGCCGTCATTTCATGCATTTCGTGTCTGTCGCAGATCTAGTACAGCCAAATAAGTAAGACCAATTAAGGGTCATACTTTCTCGTTACGTTTACTCAGGTTTACCCCGCCATTGGCGGAGGGGGGGGGGCGAATGACGAGCCCGTAAGGGATTTTTGCCTTAACTGAAAAACGATCAGCGCTATCAACGCGAAACTTTGAGCACCTTCTCCTACACCAATTTAACTTCTACTGTAAAAAACGTTTTTCTCGAGTTATACCAAATTCATTGTCGTCATTTGACGTAAAAATCAGTTTAACTGTAACGGGCCGTACAAATACCATTTATCAAGAAAAAAATCAAAAGATAACACAAATAACAAGGGCTAGAAAATGGATATGTCGGATTTGTGAAAATGTCAGTTTTTGACCCTCCCCAAAAATGTTGATAAGAATACCCTCAAAATCAACATTTTTACAAATTTTCTAGAATCCAGAGCATATGTAAGATAAATGGACAATAACCCGACCAAATTTCAAAGCAATATTTCAATGATTGACCGACTGATGGCTCCAGAATTATAAGTACCTCATGAGACCAATTTTTCAAAGAAATATTTGTTACCAGATATAGAAAAGTAAATGCCACCTCTGTATTTATGAGACAAAACAGGAAGAGAGACATGCCATTTATATTTATCCATTTCAAATTTTGACCTTTTATTACTTGTTCCAGACTTTAAATGGGGTCAGGTGTGAAAATAGCTGCTACATAATAATTAATGCGTGTAAAATAAATCATAACACAGTATGGTGACCTCTAGCAAAAGTTTCTTATTTTGATTGGCACCCAATTGCGGGTCTCGCTGCGGTCAATGGTTCGGTGAGATAACGGAGGGGGGATATTATTTTTTGAACGCATCGTGTTTGCCTGTTCTTCAAAGCGTTTGAAACCATATTAAAATAAGTGACTGGTTAGGCTCAACTCATAAACCTTACTAGGTAAAGTTTTGGAGGCAGGGTAGGTCATGTTGCATATGGGGCGACGCGGCTCGACGAGACAAACATATCGGTGTCATCTGATCGTCTCTATCATCGTCTCTATCATATTAATTATGATTAGCAAAATATTGCTGACAAACTCAGATAAACTCAGATGACCTTGCAGAGGTCACTGAGCACTCAGCAGTAGAACGAACCACTTAAAAAAGTTGTCCGATTACCTTCGCCCCCTGCGATTCCCATTCTCTGATGAAAATTATCCATGGGGACGAAATTTGGTGAATTTCGGTCGGTAATCTTAATCTCTGAGCAGCGGATGAAGTTAAAGTTATCGCCTCAAAGTCCCTTTTGAGCACTGGTCCGCCATATATCCGATAGTAGAGCATGGCGTCGACGATTTGCTTTAGCGGTTTTCGTTGAGCTAGGATGACGAAAAAGAATGCATTGCATTTATAAATGAAAGGGTGCAGAAGAGAAGGCACAATAACGTTAAGGCAATGCAATGCATCTTGTTTTCGTATCCATAGCTCAATTACAAAACGCTAAAAAAGCGAATACGTCAACGCCGGCTTCTTATCGGATATATGTTGGACGGTAAATAAGCAGGGACTGAGGCAAAATTCTTTCGCTGCTGGAGATTAAGATTAGAGCGAAATTCACATCCAAACAATTCGTCCCTGGATATTTTCATCAAGAGAACGGGAATCGCAGGGGGCGAAGGTATCGACAACTTTTTTGAACAAGTGGGACGCTCTACTGAGAGCAACTTCAACCCACTGGCGATCCAGGGTTGGGGGAAGCCGGGGCCGCGGCTCCCCGGACCGGCCCGGTCGCGGGGGCCGGGCCGTTGTTTTGGCCTCCGAACTCCGGTTTGGAGGAGGCAAAGCAGGCTCGGCCCGGTTCAAAAAACCGTTGGGGGTGGCGCGTCTCGGTGGCCCCAAACCCTGATCCGCCAGTGAACTTCACCCCTGGGTCATTAACAATGAGCTAAAATATTTGACAGACCCTTGGCCTGATCCATGTAAAGTTATCTGAATCGGAAGCATTTGTTATAATGTACCTATATTTCCGTTCACGTTTATAAATGGGGAGGTCAGGAAACTGACCTGATTAGGTCACGTTACAATAATCCAAATATAGCAATTGGTAGGTAATTATGTCCTTATTGGAAATAATGCAAGTTTCAAATCTTATGCGGAGCAGACTGTGGCTTTGGCATGATCACAAACATTTTGAAAGGCAAGTCACTTGACGTGACTGGTGACTGAACCCTGAAGATGAGTGGTTAATTGAGCCAAAAAGCTGCGGCGAATTTGGAAGGCGCTGCGCCTGCCAGCGGTTTTTTTCCGCTACTCCTGCAAACCTGAGGGGGCAGGGCGGAAATCAACACCCTGCAGTGCGCGGGTTTAGAATCAATACTGTCTGCAAGCTGGATACAGTGACGAGTCATTTCGAATATCAACCTGGTTCTACTGTTTAAAAACCAAAACTGTTATTTTTTTTCCAATCGGGCCACTCACCGCTGTTGGTGCCTGTGTGAGCAGCTGAACCTCCTGACCGGAGATGTCGGCAGTGTCTGAGCGACCGTCTGCTGGCGGCGACACCTCTCCAGTCGTCTGTGTAGTCCAGCAGTCAGCAGGACCCAGGACCGTGTACGCCCACCGAGGCCGGCTAACCAACAATGACTCCTACATAAGGCGCCTTGCGTCAGCGGTCGTAACCGGGCCGGCATGCCGCTCACACCCCCAGCACGGCCCAATCAGCGCGCCGCCTGGCTCGGACGTCACGGCCAAGCCCCCGACCTCACCTGACTCCAAGGCTGCGGCGACCGCCGACGGCGAAACGGGGGGGGGGGGGGGTAACACAGCGTCAAGAAACCGCCGCCCGGTTCTTTCCAGTACATCGATTTGGCCACCGCTGTGGCATAAAACAGAAGGAAGCGTTTTTTTTTTTTCCGTGTGATCACCGACGTTTTCGTGTGAGTACCAAGGGGATAGCTTCATGGACGATGGTGGGCAAAAACCAGTGGGATCCTGCTGCGCCGTCCGCAGTGTGTCCAGGACTGTTCCCATTGTAAGTCAGCACAAAGTCAGGGTATCGTTGCCATGCTAAGACGTACGCACTTTTATGACCGCAGTTAGTCAGGTTCACCAACTATATAATTGATCCCTAGTCAGCAGTCATCCTATCAACTTACCTATCACGCCTGAGGTGAGCACTGAGCAGTGAGCAAAGATGACACTGCAATGAGCGGCACTGAGGCCCAGACCCGCAATCTCGCAGCCAACCAACGGTGAGAGTCGCCCCCGGCTATCCCGTACCAGACACCCTTGAAAAGAACTGCGCGTCGGCCTCCGCATCCCGCACCGGCTCGGTTCAGAGCCGCTGGAACGAGAGGGGAGGGTTGATCGAGCCGAGGTCAGCGGGCACAGGCGGTGGTACGGCCGGGTGGGCGCGGCTCGGCAGCTCACCCCGTGCG
>VOPJ01003328.1:0-13056 GCA_014673585.1 Semibalanus balanoides
GCGATCCCTTGGAGCCTGGAGGATCCCGACGAACAATTGCACGTGCGTGGGGACGGTCACGTGACAAGTCCTTACGCCTTTACCTTACTTAGACTACCTTGAGAAATAGTAAATGTAACACTATTATGAGGGAGGAAGAAGTGGCTTTATCTTAAATGAAAGCCTCTAGTAAATTTGCCGTATGACTTAAACACGCAGATGGCAGGAATACTACGCACCCAACATCTACATCTAACGTCTAACGCATCTAATATGAAGTTAACTCGAGCAGATGTTCGGGGGCTGGAAACGCACGGCTATTCAAACGATTTTGACAGCTAGCTACAGCTCTAAAAAACTTACTAATGTATGTATATAAATAATAATAAAAATACTAGCGAACGCTTCGCGCTCGCTCATCCTTCCGTAGTACATATATGGGAAAAATATGATATGAGCGGCCCGTCCCGGCTCGACCCGACCCGTGGCGACGCTTTTGAGAAGCAAATATATATATGCAACAGAGTTCGTCATGGGCTGGGCTGGGCCTGGGCTGGGCCAGCCCAGCCCACGCTACTAGACCGGGCCTCAACTTTAAGGAAATCACTGGGCTCGGGACGGGCCTGGGCTGAGAATGTTGAAGTAATGCGCGCACCTCGCAAGTCAGGTCCGAGCTTAACAATACTTTATCCAGCAGTTGACTTCCACAGTAACACACAGGTGAGTGATATTATTTCACATTTATGATATACAAGTAAATATGCTTGGATAATGATGGGCCGGACCGGAAATGGGTCTCAATATTATGCATTTGAATGGAGATGGTTTGGGCCTGGGATTGGTTATCATGGGCCTGGGCCGAGTTGGGCTGGGGTTGGTGTGCCTGCGCCGAGTTGGGAAAGGATTGTCAAAACATGAAAAGTATCAAAATATTTTAACTGCAAAGGCTTTTGAATACACGTATACAAAATTAGCGAATACACGCATGTAGGGTTGGTGGGCATGGGCCGGGTTGGGCTGGGGGATGGTGGGCCCGTAACAAACACTGCTCTGCAACCGCACTTCCGATTGACAAGCGGTCTTCTTTGAATAGCAGCCGCATCCAACCTACCCTGTTTGAGATCAGAGCCGACTCATGTGGGGGACTACCACTGCGCGTGACACGTGACGCGTGAAAGGTGTTGAAAAGTGTTTTATCACATTATCAACTCTTCACACAGAACGGATACCCGGGAGATTTAATAAAGCGGTCCATCAAAAACAACAAATACAGAGGCAACACCAAACAACCGTAAAAGCAAACGAAACACACTAGCCAAAACACCACTCAAATTTATATGCGACTCCCTTACATCAACGAAACCATAGTTCGCCGTGGCTCAAAAGCTCCAATTAGGCCTGTTTGGATAAATGATCACTCAATTAAAAAACACTCGTCTCCTCGGCCCTCATCCGCGCGCCTTGCCCTTCCGGCAATAAAAAGTGTCATACCTGCGAGAACGGGCTTCAAGGTAATTGCAACATCAAAAACGTAGTATACAAAATAACATGTAAGCCATGCGAAGCCCAGCAGCGTAACGAATGCTACGTGGGAGAGTGCAACTCGCCTGTTCGTTACAGGATTTAACGAACATCTGAATGACTGCTCGCCTGCGCAAGCCTCCGATCGAAGCCACTGGGCGAACATGCCTTACAACTTCCATCCGGACCTTTCAAACAATGAAATTTAACAACTTTTGTCGCATCGGAAATTCTAGACAGAAGGCAAAGACTGTGCAGAGGTTAAAAATAAAAGAGATCCATCCAAATTAGAAACTTGAAGCCAGTCTCAACCACTATGCTAAGTTCTTGGCATTACACGTTTAGACAGATGACTACGAACAGCTTGAAATGAAGCAGCTTACTACAATGGTCATGGTTGGGGGGGTCCCATAGGAGGCCCCCAAAGAATAGTCCCCACCGTTCCCCCTAACACACCCACACCCGATACATCCGCACCCACACCCATACAACACAACAGACACACACTCATACAAAACCACACAACCCACACACACACACACACCACACACACAGCAGGCTCCAGTTGGCAGTAAGGAAGCTTTTTCCAAACCTGACCTACCCCATGCCCGTCTTCCGAGCCTTTAGCCTTGGCCACGACCCGGATTGACCTGGTGACAGGCCCACATGAGACATGTGTGTTGTTTTTTGTTGTGCCTCTTAATGTTGAATGTAATTGCATGTCGTTAGGAATTATTGTAAATAGCATAATGTGTATATTGTTTTTTGTAACACCATTGATTTTGACACCATTGATACCTATTATATGTAATGTGATGTTTTCAATATGTAATGTCATATTTGTATAATGAAGGAAATGTCCGCGACCAGAGAGCGTGCATGAACTGTTGATGATTTTTTTTTTTTAATTTAAAAATGTGCTCAATCTTTGAAAAATGTTTATAAAACGAAAGCCTGATTCTTTATTTTAGACCTTTATTGAAAATAAATAAATAACATTTGCCAATGGTTATTGATCATAACATCTTATATATTTCATAATCATGGCATCTCATACCATCTCATATATAAAAAGTTTACCTATCAATGGATTGATTTCGCTTGATTACAACAGCTGTGATGTGAAGTGGAAGCAGTTTGATATACAATATCGTTCAGTACAGGGACGTAAACAAAGGGGAGGTGGAAGGGGGGGGGGGCAGGCCCGTGCCCCCCCGACACCAATTTACCGACATAGATCAAATGTGATTTAGCTGTCGACACCCCCGACCCCGACCCCCCCTTCCCGCTCCCTACCCGGTCAACAGCAATATCGCTGAGGCTGACGGCCGCCACCCTCCCCCTGCGGCTGGACGATTACGCTAAAAAATGGTGTTCGTTTGAAGAACCACGCTAAACTGGCAATGTCAAGAAGTCACCTCTGGTCAGCGCTCACTGCAACGTGCGCACGGCGAGAGAGAGCGAAGGAGCGAGAAGCAAGAGAGCAAAGAGCGAGAGGCGAGAGAGCGAGAGCGAGAGAGCGAGAGAGCGAGAGAGGCGAGAGAGCGAGAGAGCGAGAGAGCGAGAGAGCCGAGAGAAGCGAGAGAGCGAGAGAGCGAGAGAGCGAGAGAGCGAGAGAGCGAGAGAGCGAGGAGAGCGAGAGAGCGAGAGAGCAAGAGAGCAAGAGAGCAAGAGAGCGAGAGAGCGAGAGAGCGAGAGAGCGAGCGAGCGAGAGCGAATAATCGGCGACGTCCCTGTTCGCGACTATTTACGGGCCCTGCAAAATATAATTACCTAAAATCCGGGATGATATTTTTTTCGCAAACATTTTTTTTTCGGGAGGGGGGTCTTTACCGAGGGGAGGCACCTGGGGTTGCCGTGCCACCCAAACCCTGACAAAGGTCTGACAACGTGGGAGGCACCATTCACATGACGTTTTTATCAAATTGCTTATTTGACGGTTGAACTCATTTGAGGGAGGGTGTCGCCTCATATTTCGTGTACTTGAGTGCGCCTCTGTCTATAAATATGTGCAATCCCAGTATTCATGATGCATATTGCAGTGAAAACGTTTCTAACACATTTATTGCACCGCAAACTACGAAGGAAGTATGCGTCACACTATCGCATTCCCAAAACAGGACCTAGCACTCGTAAATAATAGATTTTAGGAAAATTCACAAAATTGCAAGACGTAGTTGAGCAGTAGTGTTAGGAGCAGCAAGCGAAAAAACACGGGGAGTGGGGGGGGGGGCAGAATTTGGTCCTCTGCAGGGAATAAATAGGGTTAAAAGGGTAACTTTTCAAGGAATAATTTTAACTGTTGGTCACATGAACTTGAACTTTTATACTGTTAACAGCAGCGTTCAGTTTAGTTCAGAGTAATTTTATTATCAAATAAACATATACAACGAAAGAAACAGTGTTGGATTGGCGCAAAAGCAAACGCTTAAATTAAAGCGCCTCTCCATGAAACAGAATTGCAATGCACCTTAAACACCATTGGCGGGAGACTGCAGTAGCACACACAAGCACACACACACACACACACACACACACACACACAAACACACACACACACACACACACACACCAGACTTGTGCTTGTTTCCAGTGGAATTAAATCTGATTTCGGAATCGATTCCGTTTTTACTGGAATCGGAATCGGATTCCATTATATTGTCATATGGGTGGAATCGGAATCAGGTGGAGTCAATCATTTTTAGAAAATGATGTAATCGGAATCGGAATCAATAGTAATTTCAAGTGATTCCATGCTATTTTCGTAAAAATAACTCAGGCCATGAATTTATACTCCGCTGAAGGAATTTTGTTTCTTTGAGTGCATGCATATACACTAAGCAATGCAGGGAGATGGCTTTTTGCCTAATGAGGGTCATTAAAAATGATTACGAGCGAGCGCGAAGCGCGGAGCGAGTCCTCATTGAATACCGGATTTTTCTCACATATAAGCGGGCGACCCGGCCGGGCCCGACCGCGACGCTGGTCAGAAGCTTATATCTTTTTGAACCCCGCATCCGATGGACAAGCGGTCTTTGCCATATGATTAGCCCCTGCAATGACAATTATGATTATTGACAATGTTTTTTTCTGTGGTGGGGTCAGGCACGGCGCGTGACACGTGCCGAAGTCAGGGGTGTCAGAAAAGTATTATCCTGCTGTAGCTGAGAACGGCTGGACCTATAAAGCTAAAATTTGGTGTGAGGGCTGAGACCACACCCAACGGCAATGTTGCACAGTGTAAAACTCCTGGGTCACACTGCACGTGCGCACGTGCAGCCCCTGTTTCCGTCCACAAAAAATACCTAAAACAAAACATCGTTGCAATACCGGACCTAATATCTCGTGCAACCAAAAGTCGCAAAGACACGGGCCAAACACAGATTTGCGTAGGAACGATCCGCCCGGCGTATGCACTATGTGTCGATCAGCGGCGGCGTGGTACGGGGTGCAAAGTTACTGGCTATACAAGCGCAAATTCAAGTAGTTTTATGACGTCTTCACAATTTAAATCAGTGCCTCAGCACCTAGGGATGGTGTAGAGCGATGAAACAAACACCATGTGTAGACGCAATGTACCGTCCTCTAAAATGCATTCAAAAATTTAGGTTTGCATGCAGTATTTCAACTTTTAAAATCTGTCCTGTATATTTTATTTACATTTATAATATTTCCTTGATTACACCGCCGTAGCTTCAAAACCAAGGGTGCTACACGATAAAAATGGTGGCGGCTGTAAAAGTGCATCAAATCCATCCCTAATACCCAACGGCTCAAAATTAATTTTTGCTTACAAACATAGGAGCTTATCATGCAAATTTAAAAATAACGCTTCAAAAACCTATTTAGTTTAAAGTTCGATAAGTTTCCGGATCTATTTGCCGACGGCAAAACAATACAGCCGAAAAAAATTAAATGCATGCTTTGCACAAAGACCGAACCTCCGTTGGACGGGTGATAAATTGACGCGGATTTATTCGGACTCGCTCGTCCTTCGCCGTTTAAGGCGTCTTACTGGTAAGTAAATATCATCATACATATTGAGGCGGGGACATGCAACGTTATTCGCTTATGAAATATGACATATGTTCGCTCTATTGTACGGTCTGTTCACGTTCAGCTGATTTTGGTGTTAAGCTCGTGATAAGCTCGTGAGTAGTGCGTCACTAAATTCGCTTTAACTCGAATTTTGTTCGATGAAATTGCTTTATTGTTTCTCAAAAGACGTGAAATCGATGTAGGAGAAGGTAACAGAAGTTTCACGTTGATAGCGCTATTTTAGTATATTACACGTCATGTATCACGCAAGCAATTTGCACAGAAATTAACATACAATATTCACATCTAACACGTGCACTTCCTCAAGCGCCCGGCGCCGACGATGCCGCCCAGAGAAACGGTCGCGGCGCACTGCAGGCAGCCTCGGCGCTCCACCCACCTGGCTGCACAGATACCTTGTGCATGTAAAGAAGATATAGGCCATTCCTTGGCGGCCATCCCCCAGCACATCACGCCTCATTCTACACAGCTGACGCGACGGTCATCGTAGTGGAACCACGGTTCCCTGCCGACGCTGTACACGTCTGACACTAGTGGCCAGAGTGGGTGCGCCGCCCGTAGTGGCTGACCCGACACCCATCAGTTCGGTATGTGTTGTCGCCAGCCAAATCCACTGAGCACAGCGGACTGGTCGTCCTCCACGGCAAACTTCGGACAGTGCGCCTGCTCCGCGGCGGATGTCAGCGGGCTCTCCTCCTCAGGGATCTCATGATGGCCTCCTGCAGATCCCGGTGCTCGTCCTTGCGGTCCGCGACGCTTGCTGTCGGAGTCGGGCATCCAGCACCACCAGCCGCGGCGCGACCGGGTGGTGGTGCGGGGGCCAGTAGAGGCAGTGGTTGCGGCGCAGCGCCCTTTACCTCCGGCCGGCTGGCACGGTGAGGACGGGATCACGGAGAGGACGGTCCGACCAGGAGCCGAGGCGGCCACTGGGGAGGTGGGCGGCGGCCGGAGAGGGAGCAGCCCAGTTGGTGCGAGGGTAGGTGCCGGGCGACGGTAGTGTTGACGGTCGCTCCGGCGGTCCCGCTTCTCGAATCCGGAGAGGTGCCATAGGACGTTTTGTAACATTTCCACTCCGGTGGGCGGGTGACGTCATTCGGCCACGACTCGTTCAGCGAACAGGAACTTTGGGATGCAAACGTCGCCCTGATCTTTCTTGGAACTCCTTGCCTAGAAAGACCATTAGTGTTTAGGCTGTAGTATTCGCGGTCCTCGGCAGCTGGCTGATTTCGGTGGTGACGCGACACTCGTCGTGACGGCAGTGCTGGCAGAGCAACTCGTGCCGGTGCATGCTGAGCCGCACAGAGTGTCCTGCAGGGTGGGCGCCTCGCTGCCCTGACGGCGCGGCACGCTCACGAACCAGCTGATGTTCTCCTGACGCTTCACACCGTCTGTGACACTTTGTGCACATGTAGCTCGTCGATGAGCTGGATACTGAAAGTGTCTCGGACAGGGTTGGCGGCCGCCGGTGGGTGTCGATTTCGTCCTTCATCGTGTCCAGCAGGCGCAACAGGAACTCTTTAGCATCCTGCAATCTCCGAGCTTGCGAAAGAGCACCGGGATCAGATGTCGAGCGAACACGTCACGGCAGTCTTGAATGGTGGCTGGAGACGGACTTGCTTGAGCTTCTGTCGGAGCACCATCAGTGTGGCATGGCGCGCAGCGTGCAGCACGGTCGCATCTCCGGGTCAGAGACAACGATAATTCATCTCGTTTAGGGAACGGGACGCAAGAACCCAGCAGCGAACTGCCAGGCGTGCGTTCTGTAGCACGAATTACCGTAGTTGGGAAGACCGACGTTAAAGTGGATCCATGCCGTGTTCTGTCCGATCAGTTGGGCCCGGATAACCGGGCATCAGCGCAAGGTCTCGGGACGTGTGGCGCCTTCCCTCCATGCAGCTTGTAACGCCTTGCTGGCTTCTCCCGACTTCCGGGTTGAAGGCGGAGCTCTCGATGAGCTCGGATCTTGTCATTGTACTCTGACTTGTCGAATTTCCTGGCTTGTTGCTAGCCAGCCTCACTTGCTGATAGGTCTTGCTGGCCCCTATCAGGTTTCCCTCTTGGGCCGTGTACAGCTGAACGGCTCACCAGTTCTCGTGTTCTTCGCCCAACAGTTGGTAACATTTGTTCCAATTCAGCCCGCTACTCCGAGGAGAACTGAAGGCTGCGTTCCCGCGCACAATGCTATAGAGCAGCTTGGAGTAGCCCAATCCCTTTTCCCGAAATGAGTCGCCCTCACTCTGTTTTTTTAGCGAACCAAGCTCCTTCAGCATTAGATCGGAGTGGTAGGTCCGCAGGCTCCAGTGTCTCAAGGCTACAGGAGCGAAGTGAAAAGCGTCAGCCAAGCCAGTTGTACTTTAGGACGCTTGACCTTTTCTGCTTCCGTTAGCAGCCGCTTCCAGCTTCCACGGAAGCCGTTCAGAACCACGTGAGCTTTGCGAAAGCTATTGACGCATGTAGCATTCCCATACAAGACATCGGCCCTGTGAAACCAAAAGGGTACAACGATATTCCATCGGCCGCTTGCCATCACCCGGTCGATGCCATGGAGGCTACAGGGAGAGACGGGGACGCCGGCAGACTGCAGAGCCGCGGCCTTACAATGTCATTCAGCGCTGCGTGGGTCGTGGAAGTCTACCTGCGCTAAAACCGGCATGCAGGGCATGGTAACCTTTGCTATCTGCCGGCGTTCCGCACCTACAAAGGTACTGACTAGAAACTTCGGCACCAACTCTCAAGGCGTCGGCGATGCGGACGGTCTGATTGTCGAGGTGGGTGCCGAGACTCGCGGAGGGCAGTGCTCGTAGCCATGCGCCGCTCTTCAGAATCGCTGCGCCTAAGAGCCGGGCTCTGCCAACTGTTGGAGTTGCTGTAATAAGAACTCTCTCTTGCATGCCCTAGAGGAAGAATCCCAGTGGTCTCTGCAGTGTCTCTTGCCAAACTGCCCTAAGTGTCATCCTATGGAACTTCCTTTTCACGGCATCTTTTAGCCACGCAAAAACGCTTTCTCGAGCTCTTCGAAGCTAGTCCCTGAAGGAAGGAGCCAGCGGGGACAGCAGCTTGACGCAGCGTTGGAGAGAAAGCAATGAAAACTCGGAAGAGCCAACATCTTGCTGTCCCGTTCGACAGACCGAGCCCGACCGAGTCTAGTGGTAGCACGGCTGTTCCCAACTTGACCTTCGAATCGACGTTCAGCAGGTCAGTCACAACCCTGCTTTTAAAACGGCTGTCAAGTTCAGCCCAGCACACAGCGTTTGCCTCTTGTGATAGGATAGGGGCAGCCCTCCAGGCAAATATTGAAGTCTCGGTGTAAGCCAAATTGAGCTTTTAAGAAGAAACAACGCTGTATGAGCGTCCATGTGACTGAGCCGAGTAATCATTCGTTTCTGTTATCTGTTGACTGTTATCACAGACTTCTCTAGCATTCGCTCTATTGCCCGACGACAGGGGCGATTGTCTCCTGTCCCCTCTCCCAGTGCCCCTTTTAAACAACGGCGGATGAGATGACTGGAAGTCCACGTAGTCTGGCTTGTATTCTCATATAGTGTTCGATATTTGACACATTCGACAAAGTCAACAACGCCTTACGCCCTACTTCTATATAGTTGAAAAGGTTCTCAAATTCAACGGATAATTCTTACGAATCCTTTTCTAGCATCAGGTATTTTACCTGTATTTTCTCTATGTCCAGAGCACTCAGGGTTGTTTGGGTTCCCTAATCTTTAGGCCACCGATTTCGTGACTATATTCCCGCTAACTCTCGGAGGCGCTACTCCAGTTTAGGTGGGGGGAGGACAAAGCGAGACTGCGGGGTTGATCACACCACAGTCAAGCACACCCTCCAGCCACTAGCTATGTACTCAAAATCCTGGCTTTACAGCGCGGCACCTTATCAAGTTTGAGTAGAATCAACGAACGATCGCGCAACAGTGCTCTCGCCACAGGGGTCTCGCTTCGCCCCGCAGCCACTGCCGGGCCCAACACTGGTGACATCGCCGAACCCACCACTGTCGGGCTCATCACTGCCGACGAACCATCCACTGTCGGGCTCAACACGGCCAGGAGTTGAAGGCCACTGCACAGGAGTTGAAGGCCACTGCTGCTGCCCGATACTGCTGGGTCCGAATAATATCTCGGGCGAGTCCCCCCAGGGTCGACTGTGAGCGGCAGGGAAGCCCCGAACGATGGTCATCATGTGCACAGACGTCATCAAGGTCAACATCACCGTCTGGAATACACAGAGGCACATCAGCGAATAAGTCATACTCAGGGGCGGGACTTAACATCTGAGGGGTGCCCGGGCTAGCCCCCAATACTGAGCTAAGTCCCCCTCTCTCCAATGATGCGCCCCCACACACACATACTAGTGTTGATTAAAAATGTACTGCAGCCTTTTAGGGGCTACTGGATTTTGTAATTTTGTTCTGCGTATTTCACACATCAAAATACAATTTAATCTTAGTTCCTTATCTCTGTTCCTTACAATGTCGAAAATTATTGAAATTGTGATAATTAAAATGATTAACAACTCCAACGATGTGGGGTGTAGTTTCTTAAAGGTACAGCTGAGGGAGCTTCAGCTTCGTCAACTTGTCAGTCAGCCCCCTTAACTGAAAATAAGATGTTTGACATACAGCAACAATAACAGTTTGCGAATTATAGAGAAACACCCAGACAAATCAAAATTTTAGGTAGATATGACATTGTATTGTATGTGCATACCTAAATTGAGCGAAACTGCTATTCATGACGGAGTAATCAGATGAGAATGAACTTCTATTGGTATGCTAGGCTGAACCTGAGTTCACCCCCTCCCACCCGTCAACTGATTTTGAGAAACTACGCACGTGCCGTTGATACCAGGCTCAAGTGTCCGAATAAACAAAAAGCGGGAGCATGGACAATGGACATTTTACTTTTTAATTGGACATTTTAGTCATAGCGACGATCTACAGAAATGGTGCCACGTGAAATATAATTGTAAATATTATTGTTCAGCTGAGGCTAAGACGATAGTCAGTAGTCACTGCATCTTCTTTGACTCCCTGGTATTGCAATATCATACGTGCTGAAAGAAAGTTTGATATGAAGGGGCGTTGCGGGAATCTGGCCCTCAAGAGGGCATCATGTCATCGTAGCCAGGGGGCTATGGGCCATGGAGGGTAACCGAGGTCGGCTTGAGGGGCCTTGGGTCGGTCTGACGTGCCCCAGGTTGACCTCGGTGCCCTTGGTCGGCCTGGGAGGGACCTCGTTCGGTCTGAGAGGTAACCCTCTGTCGCCCTGAGGGGAAACTCGATCGGTTCGAGGGGCGCTTGGCTAGCATGAGAGAAAATGGCAGCCGCGGATCCAATATTCAGTCAAGGAGACCGGCACGTAGTAAAATGGGCACCATTGGGCTTAATTAGGATCTCAAGTTATGGTTGGCCCTTTCCACCTTAACCCTTGTTCTGGACGGATAAAAAGTATGCGAACCTGTTGGGGGGGGTTGCTTAGTTCGGCCCTTCCCCCAGATTCTCGAGCTCCCATAAAAAAGCCGATACAAATCATGAAAATAGTGGGTGGGTTAGGGTCTATGGAAATCTTAAATAAAACAATACATAAGATGACCTGGAGTCAATGTCTGCAAGGATGACAATGGACGTCATCATTTGTTCAAAATTGACAAAATATGAAGTTTTTCAGGAGACCTTGCCATTATCTCGCAAACTATTGCAGCTAGGAGGAATATCTATAAAATTAAAAAGCTATTATATTTTTTCATAGTGTCATCATAATTGACCTCAGGTCAATAGTTTTGACTATGGAGGTCGTCAAATGTAAACAAATCCGTTTTTCAGCAAAAGTTTTTCCTAACTTACTTTTTGCCTAAAACTTATAGGGTTATATTTTTGATACCGTCGTGTTTCTCTCGTCAAGGCAGTTCAAATCATAACCATTTGGACACATTTTGGTCAATTCAAAATTTCGCCCAGGGTCAACGTCAGGGTCAAGGTCAATGTGACCTCAGAAGGTCAGGTTGCATATGGTTGAAGGTTGCAAGAGATGCGAATCGACGAGACGATTTTTTTTTAACCGGCTGCGAGTCTCTACGGTCATCTTGTCACGAGTTATTTACAAAAAAGTGTTCGTGACCTCAGTTGACCTTAAATGACCTTTCAAAAACAGGGTAATCGGAAACGGTCTAGGATGACATGAAACTGAAATAATTTGATTGACATAATGTGCTTTATCAATAATGAGTTTTCACTATATTTGTATAATGAAAGGCACGCATTTGACCTGAATTCAGGTCATTCCATATTAAGATATCGACCTGCAATTTTTAACACATATTTATCAGCCTGTATTCTTTTAAATATCATCCGGTTTCTCGAAATATTATAAAAAATACTTATAACATTTTAAAACAAAAGTAAGTTTTTCAAAAAGTTTGAATTTCTAACTAGAAATCTCGACATTTCAAAATAGCCATCTGAAAAACCATTCAATTTTCTACCGATTTTTGTTTCACTAATACTTTGTTAAAAACAATAGATCTCAACGAGTGATTATCCATCCAAAAAATTCGAGTCAAAACGGCCGAACATGCCCCCTAAAAATGGTCCAGGACTCTTTCCTAATTCAACGCTTTTGAAAAGGCACGCCATTCGATGCGCAATGAAATGTTATTAAAAGTCACCAAGTTTAACGATACTAGTTGAGTATTTAATTAACTGAACGCGAAAAACCTCAACGGGGTCGTTTTAGCCCTTCCCGACGCTATTGGGATTAAAGGTAAGTGTAGGCCAGAATGGACCCTCTTAATTTGACATGCGCCTTTCACATCCCAAAATGGACTCAAACCTGAGTTCGTCCTTATAGAGCCATAATTGTCCCTCTAGAGAACAGAGTGCTCTCTCCCCCCTCCCCCGGACACCGGAGGTCAGATTTAGCCCTATGGACTATGGAGGCAAGAGTGAGCCCTTTGTAAGACATGGGCCTTCTGGGGGAGGTCCTCTGGAAGCTAAAGGTATCCTCTGGAGGTCAGAGTTGACCCTCTGGAGGACAGAGTTGACCCTCTGGAGGCGAGAGTGAGCCCTCTAGAGGCGAGGGTGGGCCCTCTGGATGCCAGCAGAGTGGAGGCCAGAGCGGGTCCCATTTGGGAAGATGGTTGGCCCTCTGCAGGTCAGAGCTAGAATCAACTACAAAGTTGAGTCTACTACAAACCTGATAATTACATAACCTGACAAGTAAAAATATGGTGACGTGCCGACAAAGCGACAAATATGCTAAGTTATTTGTATAATATAATATGTACTAAGCAAAATTATAAACAGCTGATCCCTCACCATCCTCAGCAGGCGGCTGGAGCTGGTGGGAGAAGTAGTCACCATGACGACAGCTGACTCAGAAGTCCCAGTCAATATCCTGCCGCAGTCCCACCACCGTCGTCCGTCGCCGCACGGTTCAGTCCCTCAGTGTGCAGTCCGTCACTGCTCGAGACCCGCCGCCGTTCTGCCG